>ML986653.1:0-99038 GCA_010094045.1 Lojkania enalia
GGTTTCGATATAAGCCCTAGTTTATACGTAGGATAGATACCTCTGGGCGTTGAACATCATGAGGACATTTGCAGATCAACAGTTGCCGGTTCAATGAATGAATATATTCGATGCTTCAACTTTCTACTCGTAATGCCCGGCTTGTGCATGTCAAGTGCATGAACTTTATGATATTAAGAACCTTTAGCGGTCTCTAAACATTATGCTATGGCACAAGAAGGCTAGCTTTCGCTTCTCTTCTGCATTTACGTGTATGAACCTTTTGTTATTGGGAACTTTTAAAGGATTGCCCCTCTTATGCTATGGTATAAGAAGACTATAGCTCTCCTCATCCTGCTTCTCTCCACGCCCTCAGACGCCGTAGATCTTGGGAGCTCATGTTATAAGGCAAGTACATGAGACAGAGCCGGGGGTGGGAAAGTATCAGGGATAGCCTGTCCTCGATTCCGACTTCTCCTACAATCAAGTCAATGAGTTCGACAGGGAGGTTGGCAAACGGGTCAGTATCCCGACCGCCTTGGCCTATTATCCGCTGATATATTGCTGGCGTCAGTGCAGGCGCGAGGCCGTGCCGCCGAAGGAGAGGGTAATTGGCTACTGCAAATTTGAAGAATTGACGGACCGTCAGGTATTCGAATATCTCAAGGAGGAGCTCGACGGGCAAAACATCACACCCCGGGGGCTGTGGCGGCGGCGGCGGCGGCGGAGGTGGAGGGGGCGCTCCGGCTACCAGGGACATGCTGGGTCTGCTCAGGCGATATGTGGTTTTGGTGTTGGCTCAGAGGCTACGAAGAGTAGCCAGCGGTAGACGTGTCCTGACAGGAACCAAGCAAATACGGTGACCGCGCTGATATAGGCAGCCGTCGGAGCTAGTGATCGTGGGAGGACGTTGAATAGGAAGGGATCAAGGACTGTACATATTAGTGCCGAATGTCGATAGTATAGAGGGCCTAGCATACTTATGTCGACGTCCACGGCCGGTGGATATTCCATCAATGTGCGGTTTGCGGAGTAGAAGGACGCGGCAGCCTGGATCCGTAGAAATAGTACCGACTGTGTTGTGGGGTGAGGATCCCCTTTCAGGGACTCCCCCAATGTAACGCCCTGGCGCTGCTTGCTGTACGCGGCCAGGGAGGATATGAGCTCCGGAGTGTCGAAGACGAGATTTATGGGATATGCGCTCAGCCAGAACTTGGTGGGTTGCTATATCTTGGGGGTTAGCATTTGTTGTCACGGACAAACAAAGACGCTCAGGCAATGGCGATGCCGCAGCCGGCAAAACGGCTTTGAACGTTTCGAGCAGATGGCGGACTCACCGTGGCAGGCCAGCAGATGCGCACTTCGTACCTCCGGCCAGCCTCCAGTCCGCGCAGGAGGTACCAGAAGTCGAGGCCGCGGGGTGCGGACGCGGAGGGGAATTGCACGAGCAGCCGCGTCTCCAATATCGGGCTGGCAGTCGGCGAGAGGGAGTGCAGGCGCAGGTCGTCTAGACTGGGGTGGACATTGGGGAGGTGAAGGGGGCTCGGCCCAAGGAAGATGGTCTTCTCGACGTTGGCATTCACCGTCCAGAGCTGTGTGACGGTGCAGAGCAGCCCAAGAATGATGCGCATGGTCGGCGGAGGCTGCGCGGAGAGGGCGGGCAGACGGGCAGGAAGCAATTCATTCTCTCACTCTCTCGCAGCGGGGGTCTTCCGTGAGTGTCCCATGAGGCAATTGGACAGGCGGCGGCGGGAAGCGGACTGCTGGTGATGGTGTTTGGCTCCTAGGCAGCGACATTTGGAAGCTCTGCTGTGTCCCCGGCGGGCGGCGCACAGACGCGGCGGTTTGTTGTCGCTTCCCCCGGGACAGGAACACGCCCCCCGTGCTCTGTGCTCTTGTTTAACTTTTCTTCCACCACGTCCCGAGACAACACCCACCACCACACGCCCTCCCCCCGCAACGCCCTCCGCCACCACTACCGCGCCGAACGGCCCACGCACGCCGCTCGACTCCATTAGATACCCAAATTCCTACTTGTTGCACCCGCAGCCATGAGAGAAGTTATTAGTTTGAACGGTAAGCCGCACCCCACACGCGCACGCGCCCTGACCGCCTTTGGGCGGGACATCCCGGACAGCACTGTTGGTACTGACGGTGCATGCGTACAGTCGGCCAGGCCGGTTGCCAGATCGCGAATTCCTGCTGGGAGGTGAGTTTCCCGCGACAACACGCATTGTGCGCCCCTGTGGCCGCTGCAATGCGAAAAGGAGGGGGCATATGTAGATGCCTTGGCCAGGAGAGCTCCATCGCTAACATGACAAATCACAGCTTTACTGCCTCGAGCATGGCATCCAGGTGTGTCAAACTCATAATGCAATGGAACAGAACTTGACAGCTGACCAAATAATAGCCTGACGGTTACCTGACCGAGGAGCGCAAGAAGGATGAGGATGACCATGGCTTCAGCACTTTCTTCAGCGAGACTGGTACGCGATAGCTCCCCAGATAGGGAGCGGCAAGCACTGATAGACCTCAATAGGCCAGGGCAAATATGTCCCCCGCACCATCTACTGCGACTTGGAGCCCAATGTCGTCGACGAGGTCCGCACAGGCACCTACCGCTCCCTATTCCACCCCGAGCACATGATCACCGGAAAGGAGGATGCCTCCAACAACTACGCCCGCGGCCACTACACCGTTGGAAAGGAGCTCATCGACCAGGTCTTAGACAAGGTTCGACGTGTTGCTGACAACTGCTCTGGACTGCAAGGTTTCCTTGTTTTCCACTCCTTTGGCGGTGGAACTGGTTCCGGCTTCGGCGCTTTGTTGATGGAGCGTCTGTCCGTTGATTATGGCAAGAAGTGCAAGCTCGAGTTCTGCGTCTACCCAGCTCCCCAGGTTGCCACCTCGGTTGTTGAGCCATACAACTCGATTCTCACTACTCACACCACCCTCGAGCACTCGGACTGCTCCTTCATGGTAGATAACGAAGCTATCTACGATATCTGCCGAAGGAACCTAGGGATTGAGCGTCCCAACTACGAGAATCTGAACCGCCTCATCGCTCAAGGTATGGGCCCGACCCGCTTATCTATCTCGAATGATTGCTGACAAATTTAGTCGTCTCTTCAATCACCGCTTCTCTGCGATTTGACGGTTCCTTGAACGTGGATCTTAATGAGTTCCAGACTAACCTCGTGCCATACCCGCGCATCCACTTCCCTCTAGTCGCTTATGCTCCCGTCATTTCCGCTGCCAAGGCCGCTCACGAGGCCAACTCTGTGATGGAGATTACGAATGCCTGTTTCGAGCCTAACAACCAGATGGTTAAGTGCGATCCCCGCAACGGCAAGTACATGGCTACCTGCCTTTTGTACCGTGGCGACGTCGTTCCGAAGGATACTCACGTTGCCATTGCCCACCTCAAGACGAAGCGCACCATTCAGTTCGTTGACTGGTGCCCGACTGGATTCAAGATCGGTATCTGCTACCAGCCCCCACAGATCGTGCCAAACGGCGATTTGGCCAAGGTCAATCGTGCCGTATGCATGCTTTCCAACACGACCGCCATCGCAGAAGCTTGGTCTGCGCTCTCGCACAAGTTCGACCTTATGTACTCCAAGCGTGCCTTCGTCCATTGGTATGTTGGTGAGGGTATGGAGGAAGGTGAATTCTCCGAGGCTCGTGAGGACTTGGCTGCTCTCGAGCGTGATTATGAGGAAGTTGCTGCTGATTCGCTCGAGGGCGAGGAAGGTGTTGAAGCTGAGTATTAGACGTATGCGTTGGGGGCGTGAGAAAAGCAGTTCTATATTGTTCATTGACTAGTCTAAAGAAGACGGTCTTTTGACGATAAGCATTGTAGTTATACGATGGAACTGCGGGCGAATGTGGTTTGAGCTTTCCTCGATTGTTTGTTCCCGATCCCCGTCTAATACGGCACTATGAGTAAATTGCAAACCGGTTGGCTTGGTATATTGATTAGTGCAACTTTTTAATGTATCAAGTTGGCAATCCACTTTTTAACTATTCAGTTTAAGATGAGTTGAACCCAAATTAACAGAAGCATATACTAATAAGAGCGACTTGTGATCCTATTACCTAACAACCACTCATGCTCATACTCACATCCCTCATAACATTTAATTAAAACGCCGGAATGGAAACCAAAGCACTCACGTTAGAAGGATCCGAACAACCTCAGTCTTCCTCTTCAATCTGCGCCGCCCTTCTCTCCGCCAGCTCCCCAATCTTCTCACCCAAGACCTCGCGCCCGTATCTCATGGCCACACGCCTAGCGAGCTCTAGCATCTTGCCATTGTTATCCTTCATCAGCCCCACAATCTCCAGCGCCTTCATACCGCGATCTTCACCCGCGAGACATTCCTGGCCAAGCATCTGCAGCAGCGTTTTATCGATCGAGATTTCGAGGTCCGAAAGCGACTGCCGCTGGTGCGGCGACGGACGCGAGCTAGTAATTGTATCCAAGAGCTGCAAATACAAAGTCGAATTAAGCAGAAACGCATGTTCCAATCTCTCCTTCTCCCTGTTGGCCTTCCTACCTTTCTCCTCATCCCCATCCTCCATAACCTCATCTTCCTCACTCTTCTCCTTCGGCGGCCCCGTGATCGGGATCTGGAACTCAAATTCGGAGAGGATGGGCCGCGGGAAGTACGGATGCGTGTCCTGGCCCTTGAGGATGATGCAATGGAAGCGGCGGTTCGCGACCGCGACGGGCCAGTACGATTCTTGTTTCTGGCCGGTGGAGAGACGAGAGAGAAGATTTGTGTCTAGCAGGGGCATCCAGCGGGCCTGGCTGGGTGTTCGCCAGTGCAGTAACGTGAGTAAGACGCCGGTGCTGTCATATATAAAAGGGTCTCCCTCGTCCGAGAAGAATACCGAAGACAGCGTAGAGTGCGGCGTCAGCGCGACAATATCTTCAGATTGGTAAACTTCGTCGCGTTTCACGTTCTCGATGGTGTAGAGCAGTTGGCAGGATCCGTCACCGGCGATGGGCCCGTTGCCGATAGTAAGGACATAGTCGCGCCAGGCGGCGCATGTTACGGTCGGCGAGGCCTTTTGGCGGTATACACGCAGCGGGATTCCGAAGAGGGTGAATATTCTTACGTAGTTTGTGGAGGTGGTGACGACAACGTAGGATTCTGAGAGCGCAATGGCCATCACACGTTCGCCCCTTGGGAGCTCAGTGCGCCAGTCTGTCCGCGTCGTCCATGTTTCGTGGGGACGGTAATAGATAATGGCTGGTGCGTCGCCGCTCGGCTGGCAGGAAAACAGCGTGCCGTTGTCGTTTAGACATGCCTTGTCGTACAGCCAGGGATCTGTGAAGTGGAAATCGCGGTGGAATTCCCGGTCGTAGAATTCTACCGTTACAGTATGGTGGGAGGCTTCTTGGGATACAGTCCAGACAAAGCCGACGAGGTTGAGGCAGAGGTAGCGGCGATTGCCGCGCCAGGGAGTGCTACCAGGCTGGAAGGCTTCGTGGGTTTCTGGACGGAAAGAGGAAGAGCTGTAGGCGCGTCGTTTGCTAGACGGGTTTTGGAGGGCGCCTAGGTGTCCATTTGTGCGTTTTCCATAGCCGTTGGCGTACCCAGCGCCATCGTCATCGACTACAAAATCGTCCACGCCATCGTCTGATATGCCATCTGATCCTAGGATGTCGTCCAGCGAGTCCGGAGTTCCAGCACGGCGAGCTCGATCTGGAAGAGTGTGCTTTGTGCCGTTTGTGAGCTTTGGTTGGGCGTTGCCAGCTCGACCTTCTGAAGGATCATGGAAGAAAGGTGCTGGTTGGAGGGATTTCTGGAGGAGGGAGGCGTGTTCGGATGGTACGATATCTGTATGGATGAAGAGCTCTCCGTCATTGTTGGTATAGGAGAGGATGTTTTCTGTAGGATGCCACACCATCGCCAATATTGTGGCCTTCAGGTCATTATATTCATGAAGCAATGTTTGTGTACTAGCGTCCCAAAGGCGGAGAGTGAGGTCACTAGACGTGGTTGCCAGAATTGCTCCGTTGGGAGACCATGCGGCTGCTGTGATGTCGGCTGAGTGCTTGGTTCTAAAGGATCTTTGGCGCTCCCAGTCACTGAAGGACATGACTTGTATTTCTATACACATATGAGCCTCCGCCTTTAGGGAAAAGTAGGCGAATAACATACCTCGAGTGGGTGTAGGTGTGGCAAAAGCCCTTCCATCCGGATGCCATAGCACTTTTGAACTTGCTTCCGCATCTGATTCTAGCCTCTTAATCATGCCATCCACCTTCTTGATCATACTAGGCTCCTCCGAGCTCAGCGAGTACACGTAAATATTGCCATCGGTACATGAAACCGTAAGACGAGACCCGCTGTTGTCAAAAGCGACGTGCTTTACCGGTCCAGGCTGATCTCGTAGATACTGAATTTGCATCATATCCCTCGTATTTACTACTTTCACAGTAAGGTCGCTACGTTTTGTTAGCCCAATTCAAGTCGGGTTCTTGAGACGCCATACTCGCTCGCAACAGCTACCCAATTCCCGTCAGGGCTCAACGCTAGGTCTCGAACCGGACCATTCGTCCTCACAAGCATCTCCTCCATATTATTTCTCTCTAGAGAGAATCTAGACACAACGCCATCTTCCGATCCCGCAATGAAGAAGCCATCCTAATAGCCTAGATCAGCACTTGTCCCAAAACAGCGAAATGTATTCCACATACGCCGGCAACAATGGCACTATTGTTCTCCTGGCAGTCGTCTATAGTCACAGGCTCATCGTCAGATCCAGTACTGTATATCCGGCAAAAATTATCGACGCCGACTGTAACCAGCTTATTGCCGTTCGGTGTGTACGCTAGAAACGTCGAACCAGGAGCATCTAAATTTACAATTAGCGTTGTAGACCTATAGACAAGAAGTGGAGCACTCACGAGCCTGTCGACCGCGAATTCGCTGCTGAAGAGCCATGTTTGCGGGAATTGGTAGCAATGTCGAAATTCATGATGCGTCAAATGATGGGAGACGCGTTCGCGTTAAGTCCGCGTTAATAGAACGCTAACCCGAATTAGCGCGTGCCCTACCACCCTCTCTGCAACATTCCGTGGCAGACATCACTGAAGTCGGAATTTATATCAACTACTAGGGCGTCGTGTTTCATTCATAAGCTTCTTTCTCTGCCACTTAGCTTTGGGAATTAGGTCTGAAATACCCGTTAACAAGATGACTTTGAGATCGGAGGAACCTATTTCATTTCTCAAACTTCTAGTGGATATACGAGTCATGCTCTATTCCTGTCGTCAGCTAGCCTCTACATACCAAATTGCCGCATCAATAATTGTATCGGATCGGAGAGATATGCTCATATAGGAAAATCTGCTATCTCACTAGGTCACGGATTAGGTACGAAGCCCAAATCTGGCTATCTGAATATTCCCGTTGCTGCTTTAAGCTTAATACTGTGATAGGGATTTGGCGAGTCTACTGAGTACGATTTCCTACTATCGTACGGGAGCAAGATATCCGGTTGCAGGTTGTATCAGATACCGTCGCACGATATCTAATCACGCTGGATATTAGCTGATATACCCTTCCTTATATACATAAATATGGCCTGCTGGCCATCCTCAATCAACCAGTTCAGCTCCTCATTTCCCTCCCTGAGACAAGATTCGCCTCTCACCACAAATACAATTGTGACGGAATCTACGAGGACGTTTAGGAAGAGGGGATTACTTGGCCGTCGTAGGGGCGCCAGACTAGGCTACTAGAATACTTTTCTTGTACTGTTCGTGTCTTTTCGAGAACATATACTAACCTTAACATAACATAGCAAATGCGACAATCGCCCATTGTAGCTGTCGCATCACACCCCTAACCCGATCCTCCAGATCTACAAACAAATCAGAGACGGGACTCTAGAAGAGTTGTTCCGGGCACCCTTGATAATGAAGGAAGCACCTCCTTATGTATTATCTCGGGACCAGGATCAACGTCGGACTGTAACGGATTACCTTTCACCAGCTTTGCTTCTCAAGATTCGGACAGTTGTCCTTTCGCTCGACTTCGTGTCATGTTCTCCTTGTGGCCCCGCATTGGGCTTCCGGTGCTTTACTTCAGAGTCTAGTCAAGCATGGGCGACATTTCTCACCTATCTCGAGCATGTATGGAAACAGCTGAGTTCCTTGACAAATCTGACCGTTCGACTCGGCAATTGCGCTAAGGAAACGGGACCTTCGAGGGATTGGAAACGTAATATCAACACTATTAGGTAGCTACTGACAGAATGGAGGGACGGGATTTTCTTTCCTTTAGCTAATATCATTGGGAGACTAGGTGAGATGTGCGAAGTCAAAATTGACGGTGCTGGTGAGGAGTTAGAACGCTATCTTAGGACGAAGGTACTTGCGAACATGTAGTCAATGAAATATGCTAATGTTTATCTACAGCCTTGTCATAATCGAGGTGTTGATGACTCCGGTTACCTTGTTATAAAACGCTATTAGATGAGGGATCTGCTAGACTAGGACGATGATATCTTTGACGAACTGCCGGTTAACACCACGACTTCCTAGCATTTTCTCAACTTCATTGTTCACAGCCAGAATAGTTGGAATTTCTTCGACGAAGCTCTCATAAATTTGCGAAAGGGCCATTGTTGCAGTTCGTGGGAGGAAGCTGAGACTTACTCGAGTAAGCACTCTATATCATGATCACCGATTGGAGGTTTGTCAACTCCAGACTTTGAATGACGAATTTGTGAACACGGGAGCCCGTTTGAAAAGGCTATGATGTGGACTATAGAACGGCCAAAATATCATAATGCAATTCCCGACCTAGTATTGATATTCGTCCCTTCAGCAACTATCGCCCGCGGTCATCAATTGCAAAGAATCATTATCTAAGAGTCAAATTCCACCCAAAAATAGTGTCGTTAGCTTGAATGGTTCGAAATAGCATTAATTTGTCCGTTACCAAAATTGAAGGAAAAAGCCGGCTCCCTCCCAATTATTTACCCTAGTAGGGTGTCACCCTAGGCAACCGGCGCTATTATTGCACTATCATTGGTCCGTTCCACTACGCGACAAGGCCTAGCCACTCGCTTAAAGTCACCTTCACCTCCGCCTTCCTAACTTCCACTTTTCCATTAACGCCAAACAAAGCAACCCCAACAATCCTCTCAAACACATCCGGACACGCAAATCCTTGCTCACCATATCCTCGCATACTAGCTTTTCTCATACAACTAAATTATGGCTGACCGCTCCGCCGACCATAGCATGGAGGACGTCGAAACTAGCGCGCCCGCTGGTGCTATTGACAAGGGAAAGGGAAAGGCGCCGCAGGCAGAGCCCATGGAAGAGTCTGGCGACGACTCAAGCGACGAATCCGGTCCCGAGGAACAGGTGTGTTTATTTCCATCCCAGAATCGCAAGCGCAAAGTGCTAAATCGAAATGCGACAGGCTGATGATGGTATGACCAATTCATTCCGCACATCCATAGTAGACGTAGATTACTGACGATCCACGCAGCTGAGCCTGAGGAAGAGGATAACATGGAGGAGATTGACACCAACAACATCATCGCTAGCGGACGTCGCACGCGCGGCAAGAACATCGATTTCGCGAAAGCAGCCGAAGAGTTGCCCGAGGACGATGATGAGGACGACGATGAAGACTTCGAGAATCCGGATGATGCTATGGAAGAGTAAGGGAGCGTGTCTGCTCTGAGCTTGTGGTGCGCAGTTGTCCCATTCTCCGCATCCATTGCGGCAGCTCCCAGTTAACGTGGAAATAGACGATCGCTCATGTCCATACGACTTCTTTACCTTCTTGCTTTGGCATAATCAAAATGGAGCTGGGTATCAACAAAAATCATTTTGGCATTGGTCGGTTGGCGGGCAAGCTCATCTCAAATCTGGAGTCTTGGCGCGGTCCACTGGATGCTGGCTGGACAGGATGGTGGGGTGAACACCTATTGTGCGCACAGTTTTGTGTTGCGTTTTCGACGGCATAAATGCTTCCGGCATACATAGAGTCTAGCAAACATGATGCATGCATGATCTGGAGATGTTCAGTTTTTGTGGCGATGTTCTTGTATTGTCATTGATCTAATCCAAACTTCAAAGTAGTGAAGACCTCTACATGACGTCTCGTCGAAGCGATCACGAAAGGTAAGCAAGATAAATACTTTCAGGAAGACTATATATTTCCAGTACCAAGAAGTACAACCTAGATAACCGTATCACATACTAATATTCGGCCAATGTCATATTGCCACAGCCCTCCTACCAAGAAAATCGCAAGGTGAGCATCCTATTGTTTGCTATCGCCTTCTCCGGACAGCTTCCGGATTTCTCAGAAATACTCCCCGTACACTACGAAGCCGAAGCCTAAGCCTGATCACTCTGTCGTACTTGACGGAAATCCATCGGACAGGTATGCCGACATTAAAAGAACAGATTGTAAAATTTATCTTGGAACAGAGGAATTCTGAGTATAAATGTAGATGTTTTCAAATTACTCGCTCACAGATATAGCCTAGACAACAAGAAACTATACTAAGCTGGCATAACACTACGGATGATCGATCACAATGCAACCACTCAACCTCAATTTTCAAAGATCTATGTTCGTAGAATACTTCGCCCTAGCAAGGACATAGATTGTACATCACGCAGCGCTTCTCAATATTGCTACTAGTCATTGCCTTGCTGCGGAAAGATGTAGTATCATATGTGGTCTAGCTAAGTAAGAATGCGGTGATCACTAAGCTAGAGATTGAACAGTTATGCGGGAGCCGCCACTCCCCGATGTTATCAAATCAAGGGTCCTTGACCAAGTGGTGATGATAGTGGAGCTGGCAGTCTCATAGTTGCGGCGAAAGGCGTGCTTCTAACGCTAAAGGTGCAACAGAGCTCTAGCCTGTCCTGCGCCTCGTCCGTGGTGTGTTTGAATGTACAATTATGATTGGCTCCGCCCAGCCTTGTAATGATCCCCCGCTTGGTTGGTTGCGCGGATCTCGCCTCGGCGTTTCAGCGTCTTCCGCCAGATCTCACAAGCTCTAGGACGGCGTCACTCGGCTTGACAATCATCAAAAGATTATGGGTAAAGAGAGACAATGCCTCAGCGGTCCGTATTCCCGCGCGCGGCACATCACGATAGTATGGCGGGCGTCTGCAAATCGCCTGAGCTGTCCAAGTACGAAGAAACAAAAACAATTATCTGCAGGCAGCCAGTCACGCGGGCAGTACCCCTCGAACCGTGGGTCCTTCTCAACAGAGATCTCCGCGCTCCACTCCACCCCCATGACACAGCCTTGCTAATTGATGAGATATTGGTTGATGTCAAGACAGACTCGAGAACGGCTCTGATTATCACCTGAGGCTTTGGCTGACCTCCCACCCTTCGCTCTGCAGCACCCGCCTTGGAAAGTATTAGGTACACGGAATACTGCTCCGGCAGGTTTCGCGGGACATTGATTTCTTGACCGCTGGAATGACAAAGGGAGAGCTGGCAATCAGTTATGTGTCCTCTTTGCGGATCCAGCGGTAGAGTGCGAGTCCTGGATAGCCTGGAGTATCCGCTCTGGTGGTCAATATCAAAAGCCAATTCGATGCGATATCGGCGGGTCGAGGGTAAAAGCTCGCAATGAGGAAATGGACCCCGTGTTCTCGTGACTCATGGAAACATCAGGCGAGGGACTCCCGCCAGATGGAGCACACCAGCTAGCTGATGCAGCTCCGGTCCCTCCCGACAGATGGAGTTGGTTGCTGCCGTCGGCGTGGCGGGACAGTCGTCTGGTCCTCGTGAGACCGGCGACCTCGACTACGAAGGTGGCAGACATTGGCGGTCGACGCAGTTGGCTGTGTTCCGGGGAGCGTTGGAGGGCCATGATGATCCATCTCGATGCTCTCGGGACGCGCCTCACAATTTTTTTTGATGGGCCGTCCGCGCTGCTCGCTCACCGGCGCTCCGCTGGAGGCGGGGTTCTTTTTAAGATGTCCCCCTCTATGGTCTACTCGTGCACGTCCGCCGTAGTAACGTTTCGGCGGGCAGATAAGGAGCTCCCAACTGCGGATGACCACCTATAATTACGGCGAAGAAGCGTCGGCAGGGCGCCGCTAGCAGGGCGAGCCAATGCCCGGTAGTGGAATTCAAAAGAGGTTCACAGCGTGGGCTGGCGCGGTAATCTGGCCGCTGGAGCTTGGGGCAGCCCTGGAGCACCGCAGAGCGGAAAGCCACATGCAGGCTGCAGCTCGCGGTCATGACCACATGTCAGTGCGAGTTCGGCGGCCTGCGATTCGCTCGCGCGCCGAACCACGCCCAACCCAGCGCCAGCGGGCGCCCACCGCCCGGACGATGGCGGCGGCCCTGGCGTCGATTAGGCCGCTTCCGGCAATCTGTGGTGGCAGAAACCGTGGGGTAACAGGGCAAATTTTCCCAACGCACGACAGAGCTGCAGGGAAATCGCTAAATGTTCACTGCACAAGAACGGCGCCAAGAGGGCCCTGTCTGCTGTCGAGAGAGCCGTGGTTGAGCCCGCACGCCGCTGGGAGAGTTCAATTGCGTCCTTGAGTCGCTCAATAGCACGCTGCCAATTTCATTTTCCGGATGGCGGAGGGCGGGGGGAAGGGCGAGAGGTACAAAGACCGGCATGGTATACGTGCATGGAGCTCCCCATCCTCGCCATGTGGATCACCATCGCGTACCAAGGCTCTCTCTAAGGCCGGGAGATTCTGTGCAGAGCAGCAAGCGAGTGGGCGCTGCCACGGTAGGAGACAGCACACGCAAGAGCCCAGTGGCCAGTACGTAGTTGCGACAGGTCTAGATTGGTAATTGGCAGAGGGTTGTGGTGAAAATGCTAGCGCAGTGAATTTTCGAACCCCGCCTAGCTTGCCTGGCCACTCTTCAAAAGGCTCCCGCCGTGCCAACCCACCTTGCTCTTTCTCTCTCTCCAAACCTCTCCTCTCGCCCACTGGTAGTTGCTTGCCGGAACGCCCGCCAGTACACCTCGACCTCAAAGGCCTGTTCCACCTCCGAGCGTGAGTCTGCCCTCCTTCTACCACCTCTCCGCCCTGCCCTGCCCTGCCCTGCCCTGCCTCGCCCTGCCCTGCCTCGCCCTGCCCTCTCCTATCCTGTCCTGCCACGGGCGGCGCTACACAGGTACTCGCAACCCCAGAACGCGCCTCGACGAAGCTCTGCGCGTGTGCTAGGGTTGTGCCGGGCCCTAGTCGCGGTGCCATCGCACGACCCCGCGTTCCCCCATTCGCCCATACCCTTATCAATGTCTTCTGCGCATTGCCGGTGCTATCAGCGGCAGCCCTACCCCGGCATAGCGTCATAGGCCACATTCGCCCCCAGCAGCGAGTGAATCTGAGCTGGTGACGGGCGAGCTCCGTCATTTGCTTGCGTCTGGCCGTGATTGCCACTGCCTATCGATTGCCTAGCATTTTCTTGTTATTTTTTTTTTCTTTTGTGCTATTGTGGGAGCCATCCGCGGGGCATCTACCTGGGCTCTCAGAGCTCGAACCACACGATATTCGAGAGGGCCCAAACACGACTTATCCGGTGACCATCAGCTGCTAACATACAATCTTTTCAAGTCATACGAGCAACAACTACCAGTTAAAGCGTCGAGCAAACCGCGAGAATCTGCAATTCGATATCCCTTCCGTCGACCCTCAACACACTCTTTCAAACGAGAACAATTCGGCCGTCGCCGATACTATGGGTCGCGTTTCCTTCGCCGAAGATACAAAGCTGCCCCAGGAATCTCAGTGCGAAGAGGAGGCGCAAGCCTCCGTGTTTGCCTACCAGGATGGTCCCGAGAACAAGTCCTGGGCGGGCACGCTGCCCTTGAAACAGGGTCTGTACGACCCAGAGCTTGAGAAGGATGCTTGTGGTGTCGGCTTTGCTGCGTGAGTGCTCCTGAGCAAGTGGTTTTCTATCTCAAGATGGAGAAGCTAACAATCTGTAGCCATATTAAGGGCAATGCTAGCCACAAGATCGTCTCCGATGGTATGAAGTTTCCAATCGCTTAGATAGCATCTATATACGGTTGCTGATCATTCTGCATAGCTCGTTCGCTCCTTTGCAACATGACCCATCGAGGTGCGGTTGGTTCAGATGCTCGTGACGGTGACGGTGCTGGTGTCATGACTTCGATTCCCCACAGGTTCTTCGTCAAGAACTTTGCCCGAGAGCAAGGATTCGTGCTACCGCCACAGGGCCAGTATGCGACCGGAAACCTATTCTTCAAGCCGGATCCGACTATTTTGGAGGAGACGAAGGCCACGTTTGAAGATGTGGCAGATCAGCTGGACCTGAGGGTCTTGGGTTGGCGAGTTGTTCCCAGGGACTCGACGCTCCTGGGTCCAGCGGCCTTGTCTCGTGAGCCTATCATTCTCCAGCCATTTGTAGTACCCAAAATAGCCTACGGAGAAGGCAAGGAGCCGAATCGGGACTTTGGAGAGAAATTTGACGGACCGTACTTCGAGCGTCAGCTGTTCGTGCTGCGAAAGCGGGCGACCCACGTCATTGGGCTCCACAACTGGTTCTATCTCTGTTCGCTCAGTAACAAGAACATCGTGTACAAGGGTCAGTTAGCGCCTGTCCAAGTATACGAATACTACTTTGATTTGGTCTCGGTTGATTACGAGGCCCATTTTGCCCTGGTGCATTCCCGTTTCTCAACGAACACCTTCCCCAGTTGGGATCGTGCCCAACCCCTTCGATGGGCCGCCCACAATGGTGAGATCAACACTCTGCGAGGCAACAAGAATTGGATGCGCGCTCGCGAGGGCGTAATGAAATCCGAGTTATTTGGCGAGGACCTCGACCTACTATACCCTATTGTTGAGGACGGCGGATCCGATTCCGCTGCTTTCGACAATGTCCTCGAGCTCCTCACCATCAACGGTGTACTCTCTCTTCCAGAAGCTGTCATGCTCATGGTTCCAGAGGCATGGCAAGGCAACCATTCGATGGACCCAGCCAAGCAGGCCTTCTATGAATGGGCGGCTTGCTTGATGGAACCTTGGGATGGACCCGCATTGTTCACATTCTCCGATGGGAGATATTGCGGAGCCAACCTAGACCGAAACGGTCTTCGGCCTTGCCGATACTATGTAACGGACGACGATAGAATTGTCTGCGCTTCCGAGGTCGGTACCATCTCCATCGAGCCCGAGCGAGTTGTACAGAAAGGACGATTACAGCCTGGCCGTATGCTCCTTGTTGACACTGTTGCCGGACGCATCGTCGACGATACCGAATTGAAGCAGACTGTGGCCGCCCGCCATGACTTCCGCTCCTGGATTGAGAAGAACCTCCTCACTCTTCCGAAGATCCTGGAGCAAGTCTCAGAGAAGGGTGTTGACCTAGGGCATTATCTTACCGATACCAAGCTGCATGAAGACCCCCGACTACGGGCGTTCGGCTACTCCCTTGAGCAAGTCAGCCTGCTGTTGGGACCCATGGCTGCTGACTCGAAGGAAGCCCTCGGATCCATGGGCAACGACGCGCCTCTGGCCTGCTTGGCTATGCAGCCTAGACTTCTCTACGAGTACTTCCGACAATTATTCGCTCAGGTCACAAATCCTCCCATCGACCCCATCCGAGAAGCTATTGTCATGTCTCTAGAGGCATACGTTGGCCCTCAGGGCAATGTTCTCGAAATGAACGAGGGCCAGTGCCACAGGATGCTACTACCCTCGCCTGTTCTCTCCATCGAAGAGTTCAAGGCCCTTGCAAATACTCACACACTATATCCCGAATGGACTGTAAAGTACATTGACACCACGTTCCCGAAGGAGGAAGGTATTCGGGGATATCTCGATGCCCTTGACCGCATTTGCGATGTTGCCACCGATGGCATCAACAACGGCGATAATATTATCGTCCTGACCGACCGTGCCACATCCGCCGAGCGAATTCCGGTATCGGCCCTCCTGGCAACTGGAATGGTCCACCATCACCTTGTCCGCAACAAGTGGCGATCCCAGGTTGCCCTTGTCGTCGAGACTGGCGAGGCCAGGGAGGTCCACCATATGTGTGTCCTTGTTGGTTATGGAGCCGACGCCATCTGTCCTTACCTCGCCATCGAATGTATCTTGAAGATGCACCGCGAGGGTCTGATCCGCAAGAAGCTAGACGCCAAGCAGGTCATCAACAACTACAAGCACTCTTGCGACGGCGGTATCCTGAAGGTCATGAGCAAGATGGGTATCTCTACCCTCCAGTCCTACAAGGGAGCTCAGATCTTCGAGGCCCTTGGTATCGATGACTCTGTAGTCGACCGATGCTTTACCGGAACAGCCTCCAGGATAAAGGGAATGACTTTCGAGCTCATTGCGCAGGACGCATTTGCACTCCACGAGAAGGGATTCCCCACCCGCTCCATTGTCGAGGTTCCAGGCCTCGCTGAGACCGGCGAGTATCACTGGCGAGATGGTGGGGAGCCTCATGTCAACGATCCCACTGCGATCGCCAACATCCAAGACGCCGTGCGAACTAAGAATGACAAGTCCTATGAGGCCTACTCCATTGCTGAGTACGAGCGCATCAAGGACTGCACGCTCCGAGGTCTCTTGGACTTCAACTTCGATGACAGGACTCCTATTCCAATCGATCAGGTCGAACCATGGACGGAAATTGTCCGTCGCTTCGTCACTGGTGCTATGTCTTATGGTTCCATTTCCATGGAGTCTCACTCTACGCTTGCTGTGGCGATGAACCGTTTGGGAGGCAAGTCCAACACAGGGGAGGGTGGTGAAGATCCCGAACGAAGCCTTCGCATGGAAAATGGAGATACCATGCGGTCTGCCATCAAGCAGATTGCATCCGGACGATTCGGTGTCACTAGCAACTATCTCGCCGATGCTGACGAGCTTCAGATCAAGATGGCCCAGGGAGCCAAGCCAGGAGAAGGTGGTGAGCTCCCAGGTCACAAAGTTTCTCAGTCCATTGCAAAGACTCGTCACTCTACTCCTGGCGTCGGCTTGATCAGTCCTCCACCCCACCACGATATCTACTCGATCGAGGACTTGAAGCAGTTGATCTACGACCTTAAATGCTCTAACCCTCGCGCTCGTGTATCCGTCAAGCTTGTATCTGAGACCGGTGTCGGTATTGTCGCCTCAGGTGTAGCCAAGGCGAAGGCTGACCACATCCTCATTTCTGGCCACGACGGTGGTACCGGTGCCTCTCGATGGACAGGTATCAAATATGCTGGTCTGCCCTGGGAGCTTGGTCTTGCCGAGACTCACCAGACCTTGGTTCTCAACGATCTCCGTGGACGTGTGATTGTTCAGACTGACGGTCAGATCCGTACCGGACGCGATGTTGCCATTGCCTGTCTCTTGGGTGCTGAAGAATGGGGTTTCGCTACGGCTCCTCTAATTGCGATGGGCTGCATCATGATGAGGAAGTGCCACCTGTGAGTCGTTCCTTTTCCCGGCTTTGGATCGATTTACTAATTCGATTTTTAGGAACACTTGCCCTGTCGGAATCGCTACCCAGGACCCAGAGCTCCGCAAGAAGTTCGTCGGCACGCCAGAACACGTCATCAACTTCTTCTACTACGTTGCTAACGAGCTCCGCTCCATCATGGCCAAGCTCGGTTTCCGCACCATCAACGAGATGGTTGGCCGCTGTGAAGTGCTCCGTGTCCGAGACGATCTCCGTACCTCTAAGACCGAAAATATTGATCTCTCACTCATCTTGACTCCCGCCCACACTCTCCGTCCAGGCGTTGCTACGTTTAATGTCCGAAAGCAGGACCACAGGCTCCATGTCCGTCTCGACAATAAGCTCATTGCGGAGTCCGAATTGGCTCTTGAGAAGGGATTACCGGCCCGAATTGAGTGTGACATTGTCAATACTGATCGCGCTCTAGGAGCAACATTGTCTTACCACATCAGCAGGCGATATGGCGAAGCCGGTCTGCCTCAGGACACCATTCACGCCAACATCCGTGGCTCAGCAGGTCAATCGTTCGGTGCTTATCTTGCACCTGGTGTCACCCTTGAACTCGAGGGCGATGCAAACGACTACGTTGGCAAGGGTCTCTCCGGTGGTCGCGTCATCATCTACCCTCCCCGCACTGCTGTCTACAAAGCGGAGGAGAATATCCTACTTGGAAATGTCTGTTTGTACGGCGCCACTAGCGGTACCTGCTTCTTCCGCGGTGTAGCTGCCGAGCGATTTGCTGTCCGTAACTCGGGTGCCACTGCAGTTGTTGAAGGTGTTGGCGACCACGGCTGTGAGTACATGACCGGTGGTCGTGTTCTGGTTTTGGGCTCTACTGGACGTAACTTCGCTGCGGGTATGTCTGGTGGTATTGCCTACGTCCTTGATATGCACCACGACTTCGAGGAGAAGGTCAACCAGGAAATGGTTGAGCTTACTGGTATTGAGGATCCTCAGGAGATTGCCTTCGTTCGTGGCCTTATCGAGGACCACCACCACTATACTGGATCCGAGCTCGCTGCTCGCATTCTCCTCGACTTTAGTCGCGCTCTCCCACGCTTCGTCAAGGTCATGCCAACAGACTACAAACGTGTCCTCATGGAGGAAGCAGCCAAGGAGGCAGAGAAGAAAAAGAAGGAATACCCTCTTGCAATCCTCCCGGGTAACCCAGTCCGCAACGCCCACGAGGAGACCCGACAAGCGAAGAACGATGCCGAGGCCAAGGAAAAGAAGAAGAACGATTTGTTGGACATTGAGGAGAGCATCACGGATGCAAAGGCGGAGAAGAAACGGGCTCTCGTCCTTGACAAGACTCGAGGCTTCATGAAGTACCAGCGACGATCTGAGAAGTATCGCAACCCAAAGACCCGAACTCGCGACTGGCAAGAGCTTTCCTCGCGGTTGAACGAAGACGAGCTGAAGTACCAGACCGCTCGCTGCATGGACTGTGGTGTTCCATTCTGCCAATCTGACACTGGTTGCCCGATCAGCAACATCATCCCCAAGTGGAACGAACTCGTATTCCAAAATCATTGGCAGGATGCTCTCAACCGTCTGCTCATGACCAACAACTTCCCCGAGTTCACGGGCCGAGTCTGCCCTGCTCCATGTGAAGGTGCTTGCGTCCTCGGCATCAATGAGGATCCGGTTGGCATCAAGTCTATAGAGTGCGCAATCATCGACCGAGGATTCGAAAATGGCTGGATGGTGCCATCTCCGCCAAAGTATCGCAGTGGCAAGACCGTTGCGATCATCGGCTCTGGACCCGCTGGCCTCGCGTGTGCTGATCAGCTGAACAAGGCTGGACACATGGTGACCGTCTATGAGCGTGCTGACCGCGTCGGCGGTCTGCTCATGTACGGCATTCCCAACATGAAGCTCGACAAGAAGGTTGTTCAACGCCGGGTTGACTTCATGGCCGCAGAAGGTATCAAGTTCGCTGTAGGTGTAGCGATTGGAGATGGGGGACAGCCGACCTTGGACTCTCTTCGTGCAGAAAACGACGCTGTAGTCATTGCGACTGGCGCAACCGTTGCTCGTGATCTCCCCATCCCAGGCCGCAATCTAAACGGCATCCATTTCGCTATGCAATTCCTGCATAAGAACACTAAGTCGCTTCTTGATTCGAACCTAGCGGACGAGTCGTACATCTCGGCCAAAGACAAACATGTCGTCGTCATTGGAGGTGGCGATACCGGCAACGACTGCATTGGTACTTCTGTCCGCCATGGAGCCAAGTCAGTCATCAACTTCGAGCTCCTGCCGCAACCCCCACCAGAGCGTGCCCGTGACAATCCATGGCCTCAGTGGCCTCGAATTTACCGTATTGATTACGGCCATTCCGAAGTCAAGACTCACATGGGCAGGGATCCTCGTGAGTACTGTGTCATGTCCAAGGAATTCGTTGACGATGGCAACGGTAATGTCAAGGGTATCAAGACTGTGCGCGTCGAATGGACCAAGTCAGCCACTGGTGGTTGGGACATGAAACAGATCGAGGGCAGCGAAGAGTTTTTCCCAGCCGACCTTGTTCTTCTATCTATGGGTTTCTTGGGCCCAGAGCAGCGTGTCCTCGGCACCGAGATCGAACTAGATCCCCGCAAGAATGTCAAGACTCAGCCTGGCCACTACGCCACCAATATTGACGGTGTTTTCGCTGCCGGTGATTGCCGTCGTGGACAGTCTTTGATTGTTTGGGGTATCAACGAGGGCCGTCAATCCGCACGAGAGGTCGATTCCTATCTTACCGGATACGGCACACAACTCCCTGTCACCGGCGGTATCGTGAAGAGGCCACCCTTCGAATTGCTTGCAAATGCCGGGGACAACCCCAGGGAACTGATTACCGCGGCCGCATAAAAATTTGTACAATTGGTTGATATGAGTCTTCTTTGTGTTTAATAATGATGAGCGTTTGGCACACGATTGAATGAAAATGTACTGGGAATGATTTTGTTATGCATCTTTCGTTATTCATACCTGCAAGATACCTTTTTTCCTAAATGACGGAGTCATCTGGGCGGCATTTGCAGTGTAGACTAGCTTTCGTTTCTAGTAAATATACTGTTACTATACGAGACTGTTCCCTGGGTATTCTTGTGTTGATTGTAAAATTCATCACTATTTGACCTTAATCAATTAACTATTTATAGTATTTAAGATCGAATACAGAATATTTTTTGCAAGCGTGCTGCTTTAAGCATCGAAGCCCGGCGAATGCTAGGAAGGATGGTTAAATGCCAAGATGTGGCTGGTGCATCAGTGACGTTAGCTTTGACAACCTCGGTCGACCATTGCGTCATTCCACCATTGCATATTCTAGCGACTCGAAACCATCATAGCATAGCATGGGTC
Source organism: Lojkania enalia (assembly GCA_010094045.1). Lineage (NCBI taxonomy): Eukaryota > Fungi > Ascomycota > Dothideomycetes > Pleosporales > Lojkania > Lojkania enalia. The sequence continues at coordinate 20,793 of ML986653.1, forward strand.
CATAACATCGCATAGAGATATGCTTCGGTCGCCAAGTATCTGGCAGTTTCATGCCGCTCAAAGATGTTCCATGCTTCTTGAAAAGGGACCTCAAGGACTTCGAACAAGGTACGCTATGTGCGTTAAAGGAAGCTTTTTAAAGGTGCACATCACTGACAGATATTAGGGCTCCTTTAGCAGCTTCTTGGAAACATCCAAATATCAACAGTCGACTGGCTTCATTACAAGCTGGCGAGGGGAAATCAGGCCATATCCCAGCGGGGCTAAACGAGGGGATTCTATTCTTTGACAGTATGCTTATATCAAACGCCAGAACCGCCGCGCCAAGCTCATCGCATTAGATGTCTTTCCCCTGAAATTGCGGAAAATCCTCGGGCTGCCCTTCTCCTCCCAAGGCAGTCCACCCCGATTTCTCAAGTACTTCATCAGCCCCAGTATCACGGGGACGGATCCCGCGGGTATTGTCGGAAAAGTGAGTAAGGAGAAGAATATATCCATCAAGGCTAGCGAAACTATCTTGCGGTTGAAGGAGGGCGGTGCCTTTGTCAAGTTTACTCATGATGGAAGCACGCCGGCCTCGGAGGTTGAGAAGGTTCTTCAGGAGTACCTTAGGAAAGAAAAGATTCGGCCGTGGTTTAGTCCCTGGAGACGGATGCGCGTAAACTTAGTCAAGGGGAAGCCGTGGGTTGAAGATATGTTTAGGTTTCCAACGCAGCGATTGAAGGTTGAATTCATTCCATCGGAGCCCGGAGCCGAGGCGGTTGAGCTTTCTCAAGAACAGCTTTATGCGTTCTTCAGGCCTTATGGTAAGCTTGGTGATATTGTAGCGCAGCCACCAGACTCCAAGATTGTACCGCGGTATGCCTACCTGGATTTTGCTAGGCAGCCTAGAGCAATTATGGCGAGAAACTGTATGCATGGTTATTTGGTAACACAGGCAGAAGGAGGTGGAGCAAAAGGAACGATTCTGCGACTTAGCTATGAACGGAAAGTGAAAGCTCATTGGGTACGGGATTGGCTCGTCAATCATCCTAGGATCGTGATTCCAGTAATCGCGGCCATTATTGCAGGCATCACGGTTGCTGTTTTTGATCCCATCCGAACATTTTTTGTCAAGGCGCACATTACTAGGTCCCTTCACCTTGAGGATAATAGATTCTACAAATGGATTAAGGGCTACGCAACAGACATCATCCACTGGCGCCGCAAGCAGGACGATGACGCAGGTATGGAAGCAGTATGGGACGACCGGAAAGGGAATATTGAACAAATTCAGACCTGGCTCATGGAGACAGCTGATACATTCATTATCGTTCAGGGCCCGCGCGGTTCCGGAAAAAGAGAATTAGTGCTCGATCAAGCGTTAAAGGATAGGAAGAACACTCTTGTCATTGACTGCAAGCCTATTCAAGAAGCTCGAGGCGATAGCGCAACAATCAATGCTGCCGCTGCTGAAGTAGGTTACAGACCAGTATTCTCCTGGCTTAACAGCATAAGCGGGATGATCGATATGGCAGCACAGGGCGCTACCGGCGTAAAGACGGGTTTCTCAGAGACCCTGGACTCACAACTTGCAAAGATTTGGAACAATACGGCCACAGCTCTCCGCAAAATTGCTCTTGAAAAGCGGAACAAAGACGACAAGGATGCTAACCTTGGAGATGACGAGTGGCTGGAAGTTCACCCGGAACATCGGCCTGTTGTTGTGATTGACAATTTCTTGCACAAGAGTCAGGAAGGTGGTATCGTATATGACAAGCTCGCTGACTGGTAAGTTTGCCCGCATCAACTACTTGTTTTTCTTTCTTAACGGACTTATTATAGGGCTGCACGCCTCACGACGGCAAATATTGCCCACGTAATCTTTCTCACAAACAATGTTGCCTACTCAAAATCGCTCTCTAAAGCCCTCCCTGACCGCGTCTTCCGCCAAATCTCGCTCTCGGACTGCAGCCCCGAAGTCGCCAAAAAGTTCGTCATCACCCACTTAGACGCCGATGTTGAAGACGATGCTGCACCGAAAGACGGCTCACCAAAATCAATCCCATCTCAGTCTCGCACCGATCTCAGCGAACTGGACACATGCATCGACCTGCTTGGCGGCCGCCTCACAGACCTCGAATTCCTTGCCCGACGCATCAAGACCGGCGAAACGCCCACAAAAGCCGTGCACGAAATCATCGAGCAATCCGCCTCCGAGATACTGAAAATGTACATCTTTGGCTCTGACTCCTCGGATGATTCGGCCCGCCGCTGGACTTCCGAGCAGGCGTGGCTGCTCATCAAGCAGTTGGCTGAGAAAGGGTCGTTAAGGTATAACGAGATGCTCCTTTCTGATACGTTTAAATCGCATGGCGAGTCCGTTCTCCGCGCTCTCGAGCAGGCGGAAATGATTTCTATATCATCTGGACAAAATGGCCGTCCTACGTCCATCAAGCCCGGGAAACCTGTCTACCATCCAGCCTTCAAACGCCTTACAGAGGACAATGTCTTGAGAGCGAAACTCGATCTCGCGATCCTAAGCGAGCTGACAAAAATCGAGAACGCGACGATTGAGAAGTGCGAGAATGAGTTGTTGCTCATTAGTAAGTTGGGCAAACAGCCCGCGCAGATGGCACCCAGGATACAGTATCTCCTGACTAAGTTGGCGGGGAGTCAGGAGAAGGTTGAAAGGTATGAGAGGGAGGGGAAGGGGCTGAAGAAGGTGCTTGGAGAGGAGTACTGAGATCAGAGTCAATCCCCGCTTAATTCCCTACGTACATAGTAATGCGATAGCATGTATTCTCCTCGAGTTGTAAAATATACGAATATATCCGCGGACTTTGCAAAGCTAGATTGAGTATAGGCCAGTGAGAAGGCTGCAGTGCAGCGCAAGTAACATGTAAATTAATACATTAAAACTACAATCGATGCGTATGAGGCACCTCATGCCGAACAAATGCTTAGAATCCCCTCTTTGAACGATACGCGCCCCAACGCCATGCATGCATGCTCCTCGCTATCCGTACTCCCAAAATTAAACAAGGAAAATATCGCTGCAACGCGTCCCGATTTTTCCCAATGAAAGACACCATCCAAACCCAGCCTCTCTTCTTAACTCCAAACTCCTCGCTATCCGCCTTTCTTGTCCCAATCCTGCACCTATATAATATATATACATATAAAATTATGTAGGTGTGGGCTTGTATGTTCTTCAAAATAGCCAAACGTACCAAAACAACAGAATCACGGCCGCGAAGAACCCGAGCCAGACCTTCCACCCAACGCCCGTCCTCTGCGCCATGCGGAGCATTCTGTTCATGGTGCCACGCAGCTTTAAGCGCGTCGAGTCGAACGAATCGTTCATTTTCTCGGCGAGGGCGGTCGAGTCGCGGATCTCGTCGCCGATGAGGCTGGTCAACTATTCCATCCCGCGTTAGTGTTTGAAATGTGATGTATACACGGTGTCGTGGATTGGGGAGAGAGTGCGCGGAGGGTCTTGGGGAAGAAACGTACGTCCTTCAACTGCCTGACCTTCCCCGTCAAAACGCCCACCTGCTCCTCGTTCTGGCTCTCCAGCTCATCTAACACGGCATTTGAATACTGGCCCCTGCTATTCGGCGTCGCGCTCCTGAACCCGCCTCCTAAACCCCCACCTGAACTACTCCCATTCGCGCCGGGGTACGCAGAGAAGGCCGGCCCATTTTGTTCGGACGAGGGGGGGGTGTAGGAGTAGGCGGACGGCGCGGCGAAACCGTAGCCGGAGGACGGGCGCGAGGACTTGTTTTTCGAGGGCGAGGACGAGCGGTCGTAGTTTGAGAAGAGGGCGTTACGGGAGGTGTCGCGGCCGAATCTACGGCACGAACATTAATAACACTAATACTATGGACCTCGCCTTCAAGCTTTGGGCTATGCACCGACTGTCTTGAGGGTACAGGATCGTGTGAAACTAGGAGGGGGTTCGACGCACCTATTCGACATGCTTGCGTGCACTGTGTTTTTTTAGCGTGCCGTTTGTACGGTGTTCAATGTTTCAGTGTGCAGCGGTCGTTTTGTGGGGGGGGAACCTGGAGGACAGATTGGTGTCGGCTTTTTCGGTGAAGGGGTCGGTGGTTTTGGACAGTTCAAGACCGATCGTGGCACGTGTGTAGCTGGACCGATCCGGAGATCGGAACTGTCTTGGTGTGACAATAGAAGTTTTGTAGATGCGTTTTGCGCGTATAACAGCTTTGGGTTTCGTCTATAGTTAATCTTCAGCTTGAAACATAAGCAGATTATACGGCAGCATTTCTTTATGCTAGCTTAGGATTTTCTGGTAGTGGTTCCGCTAAGTGGCTTCATGAATGTATGGTTCTGTGGTTCCCACCTTTGGTTTAACGCATGGTCCCTCGGTTTGTCTAAGGTACAATATGGTTATAGCCCGTCCTGCCAATTTGGGAGTAAGCGTATAGGCTTCTGCTCTGCCCAACTTTGCGCCGATAGGCCTCAGCGGGGAATGGCAACCAAGGGGCAATGAGGAGCAATCGGGCCTCCTAGATATCGGTCATTTCTGCAAGCATTGCCATCTGATCTCCGGAAAAAAACATGCTCTCGGGATGCTAATGGGCTTTATACGTTTGTAGAACACCACTAGATTCCTGAATCTCTCTCTAATGCACTATTCATTGCATAGACCATTCGCAAGAGGAAGAATCAAAGTACAGAAATATAGGAACATAGCACCACCTATGCCCGCCCTACCCAGAAATCATCTTTACAAGTACAAGGAATCGGGTGACCATTACCTATGTGCAATCCATAACCTCGTCTCCCGCCTAGACGAGAAAGGCCAACTTTTAGCTGAGACCGTACATGCACACCCGACGTGAATTCATTGAGCGTTCCCATCTAAGGACACCCTACTTTCCTCAAATATCACCGCCCACTCCTCTTCGACCAGCCATTAAAGCTACTCCCCAAGCTTAGTTTTTCAGGCCGAGCTTGTTCAAGAGGCTGCCGCTCTGACCTCCTATCGAGGCCTTATCGTTCTCGAACACTCTCAACAAGCTCTTCCAGACTTGACCGGGCTCTTGGCTGGCGTCAATTGGCTTCCAAATGCCGGTCTTCTGGTAGTAAGCAACGACTGGGGATGTCTGCGCATGGTACGTTGCCAATCGTTTCTTCAATGTCTCGGCGTTGTCATCGGAGCGCTGAATGAGCGGCTCGCCCGTCACGTCGTCCTTCATGGCTTCCTTGGGCGGGTTGAAGATCTTGTGGTATGAACGACCAGAGGCGGGGTGGATCAGGCGGCCAGTGATTCGGGAGACCAGAAGGGCATCGTCGATCTGGAGCTCGATGGCATGCTGTAGGGGTTTCTTGGACTCCATTAGCATCTCATCGAGCTTCTCAGCCTGGGTAACAGTGCGCGGGAAGCCATCAAGGATAAATCTAAGCGGCATAGGATGTTAGCACTCTAAACTTCGCAAATCGATAGAAAGTGGGAGCCATAAATATCTGGGTAGGAACACGAACCCGTTCTTGCACTCTGTGTTGTTGTCAAGCTCGCTCTTGATCATATTGACCATGATTTCATCGCTAACAAGGCCGCCGGCGTCCATGATCTTCTTTGCTTCCCGGCCGAGCGCAGTTTTCTTTGCGACCTGTGCCCTCAGCATGTCTCCGGTAGCCTGCATGCGTTAGCTTTCCATCTCCTACAGCCCCCCAGTCTTCCATCCGACTCAATGAGTAAGGCGGAAGCTTACAAGATGACAGATGCAGTATTTATCTCGGATATTAGGTGCCTGCGTTCCCTTGCCTAGAGCTCTACGTCAGCAAACCCCCGGGTATGCAGACAAAGCGCACTTCAAGAGAGAGGGATTAACGACTCACCAGCGCCAGGCGGGCCCATCAAAATCAACCGCTTGCCCTCTGGTTTGTTGACTGAAGCCTCCCCTCCATTTCCCACCCGCGCTTCGAGGTCCGCGATCCTCCCCTCGATCCTAGCGAGGGCGCTCTTAATGTCCTCCACGGCCGAGTCTGTTAATGGGCCCATCGTGACGGAATATGTGAAGGAAGAAGAGGAAAGGAAGAAATTAGAAGAGCGCAGACGGGTGTCGCAGGGGTGATTGCGGCGCAATGGCGTAGGAGAAGAGCTGGACGGGAGAGCTTGGTTTCGGGCGAAGTTGCGGCTCGCGGCTTGCTGGAAAGTTTCCAGGGAAGGAAACGGTTCGGCTGGAAGGACTTGGCGGGCGCCCCCGTTCCGAGGTCGGGGTACCGCCGAATTGCCTAAGTCGTGTGCAGAGAGTGCGCATCAAGCAAGTTTTGGCCGTGTTTCTACCCTGTCAATGCTCCACAGAGCCATGAATCAACGTAATTAGCTCCATCTCCCCCTTCCATTTCCCCCGCGTTCGTCGGCTGTCTCCTCCAGGGCTCCGATTCTATGCTTCCGTAGACAGAGAACACACGGGCTAATATCATCGATAGATCCATCTCGGATGGCACGTGTTCAAACAGGTCAAGTGATTTAGGTATGCAAGTATTCTGGATCTCTCGTTTTCTTCAATATGTTTCATTACCACTCTTAGTTCCTGCTTTGCCAATTCTCGCACTGTGCTGAGCCCACCAAATCTAAGTCACTTTCAGAGTAGATCTCGTCTCCGGCAAAAAGCTATTGGAAATACACCGATGGACACAGAAAAGGACAGAGTTTGATTGAATTATTCGAATCTGGTTACAGACCGAAAAGCACCACAAGATATGTCCTTACCGCCCAAACAAGGACCCTGGTGGTTACTAAATACTACAACCGTACTTCATGGTTAGACCGAAGTCCAGTTCCCCAACGCCATGCTATGCATATTCTTGCAAACCAAAACAGTACAAGCCTCCCAATATTACGGAACACATGCCCGTCTAACGCACCTTCATTTTAGAGCCGCCGTAGTTAGCGCTCTTTAGAAATCAGTAAGCGCGAACCTTCTTCCCAGAGCCAGCAGGGCTCACCTCCGCTTTGCGTTTGCCAAGTACTGAATCAGGTGTGCTCGGAGCAACGAGATTGGAACCCCGCGTGTACTCCTCCCAGCAGGTCGCATGATAGATTTTGCCATTGACCTTAACCGCATCCATCCAGACGAAATCATTTGCTTCAACTAACCACTGCGGTTCAAACTTTTCCTGGCATATAGGACAGGGCGCGTGAAGAAGAGCGGCGTCAGTGGGAACTGGGACATACTTGTCCTTAGTCTCCTTTTTGGCGGTGATAGCAGCTCCTGTAGGTCCTTTGGTGATTTGCTCAGGGGAAGTCTCATCAACTTCGCGATACTCGATCCATTCCTATTTACGTGTCAGCTCTGCTGTAATATTATCCAATTCAAAGAAAGTACCTTTTCGCTAATGTACCAACTGCGGTGAACACCGCGCTTTGCAGCGTCAGGATCTTTCACCTTAAAGTGCCAATCCATATGACGAGCCTTCTTCTCCTTGCCCTGTAGCGTATTCTCAAAGCGTCGTCCACATGTAGCGCAGATATTGGGAAGCGCCTCATACAGCTTTGATATTAAATGCAGTCGTGGCCTAAAACTTGATCAGCATTCTATATTCGTGATTCAGAAATGAGCCTTACTTCTTCATTGACGCAGTTGATAGCTCTACATCATTTTGCGCATTTGTTGTTGCAGATACTTGTCGGATCATTGGTTCCGAAGCTAGTGAAGTAGCCTGCGCATTCACGGGTGTACCACCAATGGATGGGATCGGAAGACCTTTGAGAGCATTCAACACCCAGTCTGTGCCGCCAAGAGTTGAAGTTGTAGCAGCTGGTTGCGGCGGAAGCTGGGGGACAGGCTGAGGGTTTGAAAGGGTCGACTGTGCGGGTGAGGTAGCTGAAGGCTGAGTGAACTGCGCGAGAAGCTGCGCTAGGTTGGGCGGCGGTGGAGGGATTGCCGGCGTTGTAGTCGGGGTGGGCACTGGAGGTGCTGTCGAAAACGGGGGTGGATAGAACGGAGTTGCAGTTGTAGGAGTCGCCGATTGCTGTGCTGGAGAAGACACATTCCGTAGAATATCTGCTAGAGAAGGAGTGGGGGCTGCCGGTGGCGCTACAGGCGGCGCTACAGGGGTTGACGATGGAGGTACAGGAGATTTAACACTTGCAAGAATTTGCGCAAGGTTGAAGGTAGGGTTTGATGGAGGAAATGAAGGCAAAGCTTGCTGCTGTGGGGAGTGAACTAGGGCATGGGCAGCAGTCACTGGGGAATAAGCTGGCATAGGCACCGGCGGAGGAGATAGATTTTGGATCTGAGCCCGGACCGCCTCCAGCTGCTGTGGGGGAAGAGTCTGTGTTCTCAAAATTGTTTCAAGATCAAGGAGTGCTTTGAGTTTCTGCTGAATGGTTACATCAGATGGGTTGAGTGCGAAGGCAGTCTTTGTTGAAGTGATAATTTTAGTCAAGTCTGCCTTTAAACCCTCCAAGTCAATAGAGGATATGGGTGGTGGCTGAGATGGCGGAGGTTGGAAATGATTCAACGGGGTGGCGGTGGACGGATATGGGGCCGTCGAAGGATATGGCTAGAAGTGGTATGTCAATTGGATATACAGCTTGCGGGATGAACGTAAACTCACCTGTCGAACCCTTGGATCATTGGGCGCTGTAAATCGAGCATTCTGCGGAGGGGTAGGAGTGCTCCTCCACGGTACTCCAGCCACTGGCCTAGCAGGAAGGGAGTGTTGCATGCTTGGTTTCTGGGATAGTGCTTGTTGCTGGACGGCAATGGTGCGGAATTTAATAAGAGCATTCTCAATGTCCCGTGTCACTTCTGGCGGAAATACGGGGCGACTTTCCATAGACTCTGGCACTGGCTGTTTCCAGGTTTTCAGCAAGCCTTCCATTGCTTTCCGAGTGCCTGGATCCATCAAAGTATAAGCGTCCATGAAGGTTCGATAAAGATTCCGTCCAAGATAGACGGTGTAAGGAGTGCCCACATTCTTGACGATGGAGTCGAGCACATACAGAGCAGGAAGCTTCCATTCGGGTCGGGTCTAATATGATCAGCTGATGTCGCGTCTTGTGAAATGAACTTGAGCTGGATTGAATGTTTGGCTCCATTTCGGATATCAACTCCTGGAAGTGCTTACCGTCCTAATGTGGTTTTCTAGCTCACGGGATATTGCTTGAGCATGCTCTGTGTTCTCCTTGGCGATGATAGTTAGATTGCTTATCTCAGGTCTACTATTGATCTTCAAGTCCTGTAGAGCGTCTTTGAAGTCTGCAGCGACTTCGGCTGAAGGTAAAGACATGAAGGGCGATCGTATTTGTGATTATGATAGGGCAAAAGTACAGAGTCAGTCAAGACTAGGGGAGGGTGCAATTCAGACAATAGGGAGGGAACTGCTCGCTTCAGGATCGACGGGTCGCAAGTTCGGCGTGGCTGACTCCCAGGGTCAGACGAACAAAGGGACTTCTTCCTCTCGCTAACACAGGAAAAGAGAGCTGTTATATCGTTGCTAGCTATAGCGTCGCTGAGCAAGAGCAGCGAGCAGTCTGCGAGTTTGCACTCCAGCACCCAAGATAGTGACCAACCTCGTCCTCCTCCTGCCACTGCCTCAGTGGCCCTAAAGTATTCTCCTCCCACCTCCAAGCCACGCAAAAGATAAACAATGCGCGATCGCAACAAGACCTTAGGCAGAAGGGTATGCTACGTAGTAAGTTAGGAAGCAAATAGCTCTCCCCGGTTGTAAGCCGGCCGGTAAAAGCGATGGTGCAGGTGTGATGGCAAGGAATGCAGGGAGAAGAACAGCACCTATTCAAGGTAGGGATTAGCAGGAGCCAAAAGCGGTAAGATTGCGCCGTGAGTGTGAGGTGCTGGTGATGTGGCGATTGCGGGCGTCGCGCTGAAGGAACGGATGTCTTTTAGAATGATGCGGCTTGGCCATCGTAGGTAAAGATGAGAACGGCTCGTCGCTCCCGGTGATATATTTCTCCGAGCCAAGGCTTTCTACTCGCAATCCTCTACGACACCCCGAATTCCTTCATACGCGACCGCACATCAGAACACCCGTTTTAATTCTTCTTAAAATCCGTCCAAGGCCGCGCGACACGGTACATCACGGCTTACGCGCTTATTCTGTTACCCTTACTCTAGCACATTCTCCATTCAACCACAATGGAGGACGTAGAGTTTAACCGTTCGCACTCCAACTCTCCGCTCCCAGAAGCCGGTAGCGATCCCGATGACCCCCAACGACCAGATATTGACGAAGAGAACTCTACTCCCAATGCCCCCATTGGATATCCACAGCAGGATGAAGAGGTCACAGAAGAAAAGGCCGAAGTGCCCGACCAGGACGACGTTCCAGAAGCTGGACTCTCAGACGATGAATCCGTGCTGTCGGAGATGGATGACGAGCAATTTGAAGACTTTGATGCCGCAAACATTGCCATCGAGGAGCGTCCCGCGCAGGATCTCGACGACACGAACCTCAATCTGATTGGCGTCCACAGGAAGAGGAGAGCTGAAGGCGAGGGTGAGGCGCCAAAAAAGAAGAAAAAGAAAGCAGAGAAGCCAAGAAGGAAGAAGGCCAGGGATGAGGAAGCCAGTGGAGGCGATGAGGAGGGTGGTAGCAGGAGAAGTGGCAGGAAGAGAAAGGAAGCGAGAGTAAGAGGCACGACTCCGGATGAGGAAAATGATGAGAATTTGACTCCTGAAGAGCGTAAGTCGAGTATTTATCTCATAATATATTGCAAATACTAATGTTGAATAGGCAGGAAGCGCGCCTTGGATCGAGCTATGGATGCGGTGGTCAAGAAGACTGGGACTCGTCGCCGAAAGAAGGGAGACATCGACCTTGAGCAAATGGCCGATCAGGAAATTGAAGATATGCGCCGACGTATGACTGCTGCCGCGGAGGCTGACAACGCAGGTCGTCAGCGAGGTGAGCCAGCTGGTCACAAGCTTAAACTCCTTCCAGAGGTTGTCGCGCTGCTCAACAAGAACACGCTCAAAGAAGCCATTGTCGACCCTGAGACGAATCTACTCGAAGCTGTACGCTTCTTCCTCGAACCCCTTAGCGACGGCAGTCTTCCGGCCTTCAATATTCAGAAGGAGTTATTTGCCTCATTGGCCAAGCTCCCAATTAACAAAGACTCTTTGACTGCATCGGGTATCGGCAAGGTTATAATGTTCTACATTAAGAGCAAGCGCCCAGAACTAGTCATCAAGCGCCAGGCTGAGCGTCTGTTTACCGAATGGACTCGTCCGATTCTTCGGCGCACCGACGACTATCGGAAGAAGGAGTTCGTCCAAGCAGAATACGATCCACAGTACGTAGCATTCAAGACACTAATCATCTCCCACTTGCTAATGTGTACTTTAGGAAAGCTCAAGTGCAAATCCGGAGTTCTCAGACAGCGAACAGCCAAGCAGCAGCCCGTGCCAAAGCCTTGGAAGCTCCCCGCGCTTTCCAGCGTGCTCGCATGGAAGCTGGTCCCACTACATACTCGATTGTACCGAAGAGCAGTGTCGTGTATACGGAGCAGAAGAGGTCTGGTGGAGCCAGCGAAGATATCCTCAGGCGAATCAAAGCCGGTAGAGGACGGGGTGGGCGCTGAGACTACTATGCATGAATATTCCGGTTTTGGGTTTTACTCCCAAGGACATGTTTATTGGAGTTCGATGGCGAAAATGTCATTTAGTGACAGCATATTAATTGTGTACTGGCTAACATCAATTTCAAGGGACTGCATAGATGGGGTATGGATTAGCAAGCTAGACTCTTGCAAATGTATACTATATACGAACTAACTACATTTCTAATTCGTGCTCATCTTCGGAGTATTTCAACTTTGGTTCCATTTGTTGTCTTCTGCACGGCTACTGTAGGCTTGAAAACCAACAGGAAGTCTTTCATTATTACCTCAATCCCTGAATGAATAGCTCGGTAAAACCAAGGGCTTCGGATGATGACTGGAAGTAAATTACATTACAGAGTTCGAGTATATAGTCTTCGTCTAGCTAGGTCAAGCCACAGACCTAAAATTTGTGTCTTTCGTCAAGTGCTTTCATATTGACTAGCTAGCAAGACGCATATCGAGAGTTGGAGCTCAGCAGATTGTAGCTATCCAAATCCTGTTTAACCACAAAATCTCCCTCCGCCGAGTTCCAATCATTAACGCACGCTGATGAATGGTGGTTTACCCGCTGGCCCGCATCGGACCATTTTTCCCATTACGAACCTACTCGCCTACACTCAGACCCCAAGGTCTCAAACGCTGTGAACCCCGAGATCTGCACTATTCGTCAATATGCCGACAGCGCAGCGTCAGCTTGCATATAGCGCTGGGGTGATAAGTAGCAGAAAAACCGGTTATACGTCGCACATTTGGACAGGAATCCATTCGTGATCATATTGGGGCTATGTTTCCAACATTTGTTTGGGGACTGGTATCGCAATGTTTCTGATATCGAAGCAAGAGGAAGGAAGGTGAGTGGTGGGAGGATCAGGTTGTAGATGAACAGTTTCTAAAGATGGAAACATCCTGCATGTTTCAGAGGCGGTGCACTGTGGCAGCTCTGCATATGTGGCGCTGTGGGCGAGCCAGTACCGCTTCGTCCGTCCGTTAAACCGAAAACGGGAGTGGCCGTGCAGATGTGGCACTATACAAAGTCCGAACTATTCGTCTTCTGTTCTTTTTATCACTAATCCGTTAGACCATACTCTACCACAAGGGGAAAAGGGGAAGGAGAAATGGCGGTGGCTCTGTACAACGGCTTTCGAATTGCATGAAGGCAAAGCGAGCGTGGGATGCACACAGCATTAGATATGTATATTGATCATCTGAACGATTCGGGCAAGCACTACAGTACATTCATCCATCCAACCCCTGCAATTACCAACATCCACCTTCCAAGGCGGCGGAGAGATAAGGCGTCCAAAGCCACAATAACCTTATCCTCAACTTTCGTTCCTTTGTCCGGCACGATACCATGAACCCTGCAAAAGTTACAGAAATCACTCCTTGACAGAGCCGTCGCTAAGAATGTTTAAACTTTGCGATCACTTTACATTACCGAGCAACGCAGCATAACACCCGCAGCTACCCACTACTGAGGTATTCACGCATTAGGCAGGACGTCAGCATAACCTTTCAAGGATGTTGGGTCGGCAGGGTTAGGCGACGTCGACATGGCTCCGAGTGGGGTCTTAATATAATCGGTAGGCCGGGCTAGGTGTGCGGAAGAACGATGCTGGGATGAAGCCATGTGATCTCAGATTGAGTGCTCACCGATATACATATTAGTAGGGTCTATTTTTGGTCTAAAATTTCTATCATTGGTGAAATCGAGAAATTTCGCAGTTTCATGCGATGAGGATAATAATGATACGTGTAAATTACTCCATAGCCATGCTCAGGTCTATGGCGTGCTGAAAATAGTGCGAAGGTTATCGTGTCCGTATGTAGCAATCCTTCAAATGCGGCCCTCCAGCAGAGACAATACCTATTTCGAAAGAAGCAGGCTGCTTTCCTCGCCCCATCTAGCCCCACCTTTGGTCCTCGAACTCGCGCCCCACAAGCATCTGCACAAGAGTCGCATGGTAAGTTTCAAGGGTTGTTGGTGGCTTGCTTGCATTGATCGTAGTTTACCCTGAGCGACCCTGGCCCTAGTTCGCCGCAGTGGATCTTTTCAAGGCTGTTATATTCCGGGCGTGTAACGCGAAAACCGCTTAATCGTGATTTACTCACCACCAGTGCGGCTCCTATGGTACGGTGTGCAAAGCAGGGTTTGCAGAAGAATCCTAATCTCTTTCAAACGTGATCTTGAATGTCGGATGAGTTTCATCGGTCGAAGCTCAAACCCATCTCGCCAGCATCTAATTCCGGAATAAGTAACGAAGGCGCCCGAGCAATGACCGGTTTATTCTTCAGACTCATCAAGCGATCGTAGTGTGGCCGAATGTCGTAGTCTCTAAACGTCTCAGTTGCCCCGATTTTGATACTTCTGAGCATACACTTCCCATCTTTGACCCAGAAGCATTGCAGACAGTTCTCTAGCGGCATAGCGAGAGCAATAGTGCTAGGTTTGAAAACGCTAGTGCTGATTTTACTAGAAGATTTCTTTAGCTTCCTAGGGCTGAGGGCGCCTTTGGCGTTATATTCGAATTGAATTATTTCTGTCATAGCATTGGCGACGACAAATGTTGCACCCGACGGAGATTGTGCGGCATGCACAATTTTTGTGCTATATGTTTCGTTCTGAAGGATATCATAGCCTGGGAATGGAATTAGAATCGGATATTCCTTCCCGAGAAAAGCTGTAACAATCGCATTGCGGCGCATCGAGTCGTAGAAAACGCTGGTTAAGTCGCCGTCGTTCAGAGTCCAGGGAGGCATTTTGAATGAGCGCGAATGCTCAGATATCGTGCTAACGGGCTCCCTGGTGCAATCCCAGACGTCCACATATATGCAATGGTCTCCAAGTTGAGTGGCCACGACCAATCGCTGACTATCTGTTGAGAAGTAGAGCTTTCTCGATACGATAGCACTCTGCCTTTGCTGCTCTTCTGCCGCCTCTTTGGAACTAAGTCCTTTCGTCTGCACTCCGAACCATCCTGACTCGGTCTTTTGTGGCTCGTCGATAAACTCTTCACTTTTAGTTCTCCCCACCGGAATAGTTCGACGGTGCGAAACGCCGCCCCTTAGTTCGTATACATGAATTTGGTGATGAAATGGCACGGACTTCAGGCCATCCTCAATTCGATATATCTGAATATGATTATTCATGGACAGTGCAATATACTTGTCGTTTTTGGAAACTGCGAGGCATATGTCTCCCCGACCAGGCAGATCAATATCCATTTCGTATTCAGGAACGAGGTTGATACCATCGAATACTACTAGACTTCGCCGTACCAGTGAAGTTGACGCAATGACGGCACATTTATGGTTCCCTACTGCAGCGGCCTCGATGCCTGCTATTTCGTATTTGCAGCCTTGTATCGCGGATGTGTCATTACTAGGAATGTCAAAGCGAACGAGGTAATTAGAGCCTTTGCCCCATAGGAGCAGCGAGTGACCAGAGGCAGAGAAGACGAAACAAGGGTCCTTCGGCAAAGGAAAGGCTTCCTTCTCTTTAGTGGTCGGTTTCCGTCGTATTGAATTAGCAATCCGGACGGTCCTACTCGACGATTTTGCCTTCGCCACACTTGCTCCGCTAAACATAGAATCTGTCGATGGTGTTTTCAGACGCAGGCTCGACATATCCGACGGGACCGAGGAAGCATTTCCAGCACTCATAGGAGGTGTATGAATAGGTATCGGTAGCTCCATGGACATCCTCGATGTCCTCGGTATTGGTACGTTCAGCGATTCGTTTAAAGGGCTGACAGGGAAATCGACATAGGAGGTGCCTTGTGATCGCCTTGTTAGAGGGCTAAGCGTCGCTGGACTGATTGGGGATTCGGTATACTCGGGGGGTTGTCCAGATTGCCTTTCTGAGACTTCAGAACCATCTGGGCGTGAGACATGACTAGGAAGGCTGACATTCATTGTCGATTGGGATGGAAGACTGATGCCAATGCTCTCCGCCTCTGACGAGTGTGACGCAGACGCGGCATCGTAGGAGCTCGACTCGCCAACAGAATATTGGCTTAAGCTGTAATTGTCGGAATACAAGTTTTCGAGTGCGGTTGTTAGGTGTTGAAATGGTTCAATGAGACGAGCATACTTTATCTTTTCTCCCGCATTGCAACTTGGGCATTGGACACCTATAGGGATCAGTCCTACTTTCTACATATATTAGTAGATATATACCTTCTTTCCAATTTACAATAGGCGAGTTCTCTTGAATGCTCTAGTCTTTGTTAGCTCTCGGGGGCCAAAAGAAATCTGCAGGACAACCTTGCCTCATATGCCCATTTATCGCACCACCTAAGCCTATACTCGAGATATTTCTTAGGAATGACATGCAGTTTCGGGCAATCCACGATATATACTGGTAGTGTCGGGCCATCAAGATCTAATGTTTTTATCTCTGCATGCTGAGGGCTAATCCGAAGGACCCACTCTTTGACCATCTCTTGCATGGTGTTTACGGTGACGCTAGTTTTTCGAGTACTGAATTGTTCGTAGCCTGATCGTCGATTCGAAAGCCAATCGGAAAAGTTTCTAAGCGCACTTTCGATATAAGGGTTCAGTTCCGAGATACTCCTCCCATAGCTTACTGTTCTGGAGAGCGCCGGCCTTATAGAAGTTCGTTGTTGCTGAATGAGAGAAAGTTAGAGATGTACCCTTTATTGTTGCAGTACTGCTCGAGTAAGGCTCACCAACAGAGAGTCTTGCCGTGATAAGAAGCTATCAAGGTCCTCGTCCCAGTCCAACAGAGTTATAGCCAGCGAATCCAATAACGCTGGTGCCGGCGTCATTGGCCCAGTAATATGAAATATAGAAATGATAAGACTCGTTCTTGTGTGAGAGAGCTGTTCAAGAGTCTCATCCGTGTCGGCTCCAATCTGATTGAAGCTGATCACGCCGGTCTGTCGATGAAGGTCGACATACCGCTGGGTTACTGCACATTCGACAGCCCATAAACAATCGAAAAGCACCCAGTATGCATTAATCCAGTCCTCTTCCATTATCCCATGGATGAGGGACGTTATAAACATTTCCGGTCGGATATCTAGTGGGTACTAACATATATTTAGTGATCACCCTGAAAAGAGTGCAATTCAGTCAGTCTTACCAGCCCTGCTGCATATGTTGGTAGCCTTGCGTTGGACCATTCTTGAATATATGGGTTAACCGAAGCATCATCACGTGAGCCAGAGGCATTCACTTGATCAAGCGTTGCCGCAAAGAGCTCCGAAACGATGAACTGCTCCACTCCGTGTAATCGGTCATTATGCCACGCCGTGTTGATCGAAATTTGAAGGCGTCGTTGCTCCTGCGTTGCAATATTTTCTTTGCGGAGGAGGAGCAATCTCAGTCCAGATAGTAGCGTCTGCGCAAGAATGTGTCTTGGCCTCGTAAATTCTCTGGTTAATAGTGTCGTTTGGCTCGGGAATAATCTCGTTTTGGCATTGACTAGGTACAGAATCGTAGAAAAGAGTAGCTCGGACGGCAGAAGGCAGGATAAAACATATGGCGGACACTCCGATATGCCTGTCGCATTTCCCGAGAGATAACATCGTTCTAGATCAAATATTGTCTTGATCCAGATGATTGTTCGAATAGACTCCTCAGGGTTCCGCGACTCTTCATCTTGGAGTGATAAATCTACCGAGTGCTGACCGATAATCTCGCGGAGAATGTTCGCAATATCGTGTCGTCCTTGAAGGTGCAGCCAGACTGCGGCGAGGTTCCTGTGTGGAAGGGACATTGACGCGACCCTCCCGATCAGCGCAGAATAGAGAATACGAAGAAGCCAGAACTAGGAGATGTAGCTATCTCTCTGGGTGGCGGTTCTGAAGTAGATGCATGGCTGTTTGACGTCTCTCGCAGTCGGACGCTCGCCAGCGGGCTTCGTCGTTGCCTGTGTGCGTGCACAGGATGGGCAACCAAAAGACCGGCCGGACTGTGCTCGCCTTGGCTGACACATTCCTAGGGAGGGTAGAGCAAAGATGCATTTGGGGTGCATTGGTTGGTTTGGAAATTTCAGCTCGACATGGAGGCGGCCCAACCGCTGTCCCGCATCCGCATCCGTTTATTACACACCCTTGTTCCTCGCGCTTGCTTCCAGTCCCGACGATGCAACAACCCCTTCTCCCCAGAGCCCAAACTCAAATGAGAGAACCTTGAATACCGAACCGAGGCGTAATTTTAGACTGCATCGGCCCCCGTTTAAACCGAGAACTGAAATAATACCGTCGGAGGATAGCTGTTGCTACTTGACCGGTCAGGTCTGGTTTCATCACGTGGAAACCCCACTCCTCTAGCCTACGGGATGTCTCATACCCTGATACCGGGCGGAGTTGCAGAAGAGGTCTATTCCTGTGCCACCCAATGCCGTTCTGGGCTGCTTGCGCTGGGTGGCTTGCTGTCTGCAGCTACCCAAAGATATCGAAGAGATCTTGGGAACTATACTACTGAGGCTGTGTATAATAGATATGTACTATTTCTGAGGCCGGGAGAGTATGTCTCGATTCCGATATGCACAGTTTACGCTCAGGACAGTTGCTTATGTGCGCAAATGACAGTTTCATGAGAACATCGCCTGCTAGAAACCGTTGCGCCGTGTCCGAACAAGCGGGTATTACCGCAAATGAAACCCTCCCACCGCTTGCGTCCCTATTTGAGCCAGCACCATACAAAATTTATCAAAGCTTTTAAATTCTCTTCGTCCCAGATCGGGGCCTTTGGATTCGGGTACTCTAGGTGGCCTCTACGCCTGCCCGGGCAGACTACCTTTGGAGGTGGACGATGTATTTGCATGGAAGCATTCCTTCGCCACTTCAGCGGATTCCAGCCATCAGACTTTACGTGGTATGCTGCTACAAGCGCGAAGAAAGCCACGATCTTTAACTAAAGTTAGCAAGATCCGGACAAAGTTTGGCTGCGCCGACGGACTTACTCCGATATACGAAGCGAGGAAGTCATGAGTGCTAAAAGGATGAACAAACGCCCTCCAATTATTGAATAAAATGAGAAGAATACAGAAAAGTAGCCCGTAGTAAGCGCGAAAGAGTTGACCATGGGTTCTGTAGGGATACTGCTTATCATCTCGGTTAAAAGCTGAACGATTTTCTAGCGTGGGATCCTCCGCAGCGGCTTTAATTCTGTGATAGAATTGGATATAGGATAGACAGATAACCGTGTAGGTAATCAATTCGGAAACGACTGCGTTGTTGGTGATACGCCCCAGAACAATTGAAGGGAATGGCTTGATGGCGAGGAAGGCAATGAGCCCGAAGCACCAGCTGAAAGTCACCGTGCCTAAGGGCACGCCTCTTGAGGTAGTCCTCTCTAGCCGTCTCCTGGTATTCTGCATCCACAGCGGCCAGGCTTCGGGTATGGAGGCTAGGGCATGAAGCAAGCGGCTGGAATTGTAAAGCGCATTAATCCCCGACGTCGTCGCTGAGAATATGAAAAATCCATTGAAGAGGCTGGGCCAAACTCGCAAATGGTTCCGCACAGCTGCAAGGACATAGATGCTGTTTTGCCCAGCGCGCACTGCATTGATTTGGATGTTGATCAAATTGGGATCGTTGTACGGCACGTTAAGACCGCCGGCAAAAGTGGCAAGAAGGTATAGGACGGTAATTCGAAGGGTGAGCTTCTTGCTGGCCAATTTTATGGTTTCGTGATTTTCCAAATCTTTGTTCTCCGGCGCAGTAATCGCAATGGTTTCAAAGCCAACAAACGAGAAAAGGCCAGCTGCCACCCCAGTCCACAGAGCCAAAAACTGGCCTACTTCACCTCTCAGTACCACTCCAGAATCAGCATCGTGAGAAGGATGTACGACGAGGCTTTCGGATGAAAATCCATACGGTTTATTCCATGTCCAGAAGTGGTTGCCCTTGTGTACCTTCTGCATCGCGGATAGGACAACGTTGAAAATGATGAGGCCGGATATGAAGAAGATCTTGAGAACTCCAAAGATGTACTCCAGCTGACCATACTGCCGCACTGGTAGGAGATTAATGAGACCAATCAGCACCAGGAATAAGAACACCCAAACTGCAGGGCTATAGCCTTCCGTAGACCACCCTAACTCCTTGTCAGGATATCCCACTTCAGCCAAGTATTCCGGATCAAAGCGGAACTTCCAAAGCTGGGCGACGGCCAAAATCTCAGCAGCGAGGATCACCACCCACGCGAACCATGAACACCAGCCCGTAGCGTATCCCACTGCTTCGTCGATAAATCGACCCGGAAATTCGAAGAGAGGGCCTTGGACCGGGAACAATGCCGTCATTTCGCCTAGGCAAGCGACAATCGACCACATGACAGATGCTGCGAGGAAGAAGGCGACGATAGCAAGACCGGGGCCGCAGATATAGATCACTTTGCCGCTCTGCAGAAACAACCCAAAGCCTATACAGGCGCTGAAGGCCATCATGTTCGTTTGGGCGGTCAGTATTCAGTCATCGTTCGAGCAAGTAATTGGGCGCATACCACATGGCGCTCCTTCAGGTCCGCACTACGGGATGGTCAGCGTTGCAAGACAATTAGAATCACTCTTCATACCTAAGGACCGTACGTCTCGTCATCTTGAATAGAGTCCCTGGCACGCAAACGCTTTCATTCAGGGTCCAAATCGGGAAGTCTGCTCAGTGAAGCAGATCAAACGATCAAGAAGACAAGACTCGCAGAGAGCGCTACGAACTGCGAAGGCTACCGCATAATAGGCATATGCCCAATGCACTCGTATTCAATAAATCTAACGAATAAGTTGTCTGCGGTACTGTCTGGCCTCGGAGCTCGGCTGCAGCTCCAGCAATACAGGCAGTTGCGTGTGTTCCTCAGAGGACGGTTGCACGAGGGGCAGCAAGGGCAGCTCTAGATAGCCGTGGGCGACTATCGTTGGCCAGCCATTTTCCCGCTGCGCTGGTGCAGGGGCAGGGGGTGGCACCCTGAAAGACATGCTGTGCACAGGGTTGTGCCATTGTGATGGTAAAGGCCGGGAACCAGCAGGGTTTAATACGAAACACGACGCCATCCCAGCCCGATCTGCAGCGATCGTGAGAGGTCGATGGAGGTGTGTGCTGCTGGCTGACTTTCAGGACGGAGTGGCTTCATCCCGACCAGCTGCAAGCACTCAGTCTGCGCCGAACATTGGCGGCGGGCTTGCACAAATCCGGAATGGCGCCCGTCCACCGCTGTCTTAGTGGCTGTCCTAATTCAACCTCCTGCCGCTCCTGACTTCGTCGACATCTCGTCTTGGCTGTAATTTACTTGTATGCTTCAGGAACCCCTTAATACATCCGTTCGCGTATGAACAGGCGTGAAAAAGGTATCTCCCTACCACTGCAGAAAGCGTCCCGATCTCGTGCCCGACCAAATCTCCGCGACGTCCTCCAGACGCCACTGCATGGCGATCGTATTCCAAGACAATGCCAAACTGTAGAATGCACGTCACACTTTAAAGACGCCCTCATTCCTGCGCTGTCCGTTCAATCAACGCCGACCAAAATCCAGTCGAGATATGCGTTGTCGTTGTCGATCCATATCCTCTTCATAGTACGACTCTTTCCTGAATTGTCAATTTAAAGCCCCCACAAGCCGCATCATCGGCCCATTGAAGCCTACATAGGTGCTAGGAGTTGATTTCGGTGAATATGTCGAAGTTGGCCGGCGCCGCAAATGTCGAAATCGAAGAGTGTTAGACGGTAATTTAGTATCGCGAGCGCTATCTTATCGGTGCGTCGTATTAGTTGTATATCAAGTAATACATGACTCACAGCTGCTCGACCGTGTAGCTTCTTAAGCGGCAAATTCATACAGATAACAGACTCTAGAATTTATCCACGGATCCTACATGTTTTCAACTCGAGTTCCTAGTCACTCGATTCAAGACATGACCCGGAAATCAATGGAATGAGGAAATGACTACGATAAAAGATTGAATACTTGAGATTGAATATAGTTTGGTATAAGCACTACATCTATAAGCTACTTGGCTTCCGCAACACGCTCTGAATCATATCTCGTCCGTGCCAAGCTAGTCGATTCCACCAAACATTACCACTTCCAACCACCCTCCACTCCTCCAGCTCTTATATACCCCCATCGCTGCTTCTCACTGCTAAATCACTCGCTTCAGGAACTCCCCAGCAGCCCTATAAACCTCACTCCACACCATTCTCTCCTCCAATCCCAACTCCAAACCGAACTCTACACACCCTATCCAACCCTGCAATTCTGCGAATCCAGATCCAAGCAAATACGCCTCTATTCTCGGCTCGATGCCGCACTCCTCATCCACATCCTTCAACTGGAAAGTCCTTCCCAACTTCTCCATAGCATCAATCTTGGTCATGTGATGCATACCGCGCAACAAGCTCTCTAATTGTGGGCCTAAGAGGGAATATATGCTAGAAATGACGTTGTATTTTGCATAGAGTACGTTGACACCCTGTACATTTCGTAGAAGGGCTTCGGCTAGAGATTTTCGAGCCAGAGCGGGGGAGTAACAGAGGGGTGCAGATTCAGCCAACAATACCACGGATGGAGGGCGACCTGTCCCTATGGGCACCTCGCAGTTGTAGGCCTCTCCCGGGGCAATTGGATCTGAAATGTGCGCATGGAGAGTGAGGTAGATGGGTCCTTTGTGACCTTCAAGTGCTTCAAGCGAGGGAGTGAAGGTGAGTTGGCCTTGGATCACTAGATCAGGGTAGAATATGCTTAGCAAATATTCTATTAAGAGTATTGTCAGTTTACGTTGAGGTGGACAGGAACACGGGACAATTTACTTAAGTCTATGTTACTCCATTCTATGGGCTGCAGGTCAGTTTTCCTCGACCCTTTTGTGTTATTGCTTGGAGTGTCAATGTATTCGCCAGTACTGCAAAAGGAGATAGTAGGTTCTGAGCTGGGGCGAGAATGCGTCGGGAGTGGGCCAATAACAGGCACGTTCATATACTCAGGAATTGCCGCATTTTTGCCTACAAGATTCTCGAAGTGGCGATTATTTGCGCCCGGTGATTCTAAATTCGCTTTAGTGGTGATAGCAGGTGCGCCGTAGAGGTCGAGCATAATGTCAACGGACATATTTGTTGGGAAGAACTTGTACAACCACGGTCGTCGAACCTATCGTGGGAGATTTAGAGGAGGTGGGAAGCGCAATGAAGCAGTGCAACAAAATGCACGGAGACCTGTTAGACAGAGAGAAGGCAGGGAAGCCCATCAACGAAAGAAGTAAGCTGTATAGGGAGGTAGCCGGCAGGATATGGTGACCATACTGGGCTTCCTGAACATAATTAAATTGAAGTAGTGTTGGCATTCACGCTCTTAGTCTGGCTATAGGGTACGATTCGCGCATAAGACTGTGAAATGCAAACGTCCGGAACGGCAGACACTCTAGAAAATCCAATCAGGGACAGGGAATTTGTTCCAGAATCTATGCAAATTGAGACGAAAACAGGTGAATTAGTAAACAGGCTGCACAGCTGATTGATCAAACTCAGGTCATCACGTCACATTCCCATTCCAATTACACCCGTTAATGATTTCTGTCACATGGAAATTCTCATTTGAGAACAACTCTTGGTATTACTTTCTAGCTGATACTGTACATTGTTCAATGTGTCGAAAATATCTGCTTCCCCCGCAAGTGGACCGGCGTCTCCCCCTTTGGCGTATCTGGTATCTTTTTCTCCAATTTCTGTCCTAATTAGAATCCTTCTAGCTTCTGCGTAACCTAATGAACGTACCAACTTGTCGAACACGCACTTGTTCAGCCTCCGCTCTTCCGATCTGCAGTTCCAAAGCTGCTGGTTGTGGTTCTCTAGACATTGCCAGTGGGTGCGGAACTCAGTCAAGCAATGTTCGTTCAGATCCTTGATACTGTCATCTTATTAGTCTGACTAAATCCAGCCTATGTGGTCCTCGGGAGCTCCTACACGCTGGATGCGCATCTTGTGACCTTGCGACCTTCCTTCATGCAATCGAACTCGCCGCGGCCGTTTGCCTCGGTCTTGCACATCATGTAGTCATCATTATAATCTTTGCATCGTGCACCAATGAAGTAGGCGGCACTGAGAAGGGGTGCTGAGCTGGCGCCGAGCTCCTCGACCTTGGGGATGCTGTCGGGAAGAGGGGTGGTATCATATAGAGCGTGCTGGTTGAACCTGGGCTGAATTAGTCTCGATTTCCTTCGGATAGAGCTTTAGGATGCATTTACCTAGGCTGGCGGGCAGACATCTTGAGTGCGGAGGGCCAATGGCGGGAAAACTGCTCCTAGAGTGAACTGGTTGTTGGATCCGGGGCAATGTCTAATCGGCGCGCAGAATGCCAAGGCTGTCGGTGATTCGCTGCGCTCAACCTCGAGCTTTCTCTCACCAGCGCTGCCTTTCAAAATATCTGTGTTCCTATTGCCTTCCATTCCTCCAACTGGCGACGTCCGTCGCGGTTCCTGGTCCTTGACTTTTACTCTTCTACTACCGTTCAAACGCTTAGACAGCTCCCTCTTTCCTGCAACAACTTACATCGACTTGGGCGTCACGAAACCGCGTCTGAAAACAATACCTCAGGCTATACCTTGAACATTCTCCACCGACACCGGTCCCATAGATATCTCGCCGAAACTTCTTTCTCCCTTGCTAGACGATACATTCGACTGGACCCTATAATCGCGTGTCGCTTCAGACGTCCTTTTACCGCTTTGCATCACGATGTCGGCATTCAACTTTGGGAACCTTGGGCAAACTGAGAGGAAGACTGGAACGCTCTTTGGAAGCACGAGCGCGCCCACAGTGGGTCCCTTCAGCTCTCAGCAAAATACAGGCTCGCAGCCTGCGCAACAGCCAAGTCTATTTGGCTCCACGACGACCGCAACCCCCCAGATAAACACCGGCGGCCTCTTCGGCTCCTCTCAACAGCAGAATACAGGCTCTAGCATCTTTGACTCCCATCCACAGCAGAATGTAGGCAGCGGCATGTTTGGCGCATCTCAGCAACAGCCACAACAAAGTCTAAATACCAGCATCTTTGGCGGATTGTTGCAGCCAGCGCCGATGCTCTCCCAGCCTCAAAGAGACCAATTGAAGCAATCTCAGCAGGGACTCCCGCAACTAAGACAGTCCAGCACCGCGCCTTTTGCAAGCACCGCTATGGCTGGAACTAGTAGGTTTACTTATCATTTCTCACGAGTTCGCTAACGCAGCCTACAGGAGAGAAGTCAGTTGTCGAGCAAATGCGAATCCTGAATGAAAAATGGGATCCCAAAAGCCCCGAGTGTGCCTTTCAATTCTACTTCTACAATTCTGTCAATTCAGACGAAGCCCCTTTCTACGGACCACAACCTCACGAAGACGAGAAAAAGTGGGAAGAAGCATTGTCAAAGAAACCAACCCCGGGCTCAATTCCGGTGCTTGCGCGTGGATTCGAAGAGGTAGCCGCGCGCATCTCATACCAACAAATGGCGGTGACGGCCCTCCGACTTCGGCTACACGAGATAAACAACAGTCTTTCGTTGATGAAGGACATGCACGAGTTGACGTTCGCATCTCGGATTACAGAGGCGAAGAGGAAGCACATCGTCTTCACACAGCGAACATTAGCTTTAGCCACGAAGGTACAGATTCTGCGGAACCGAGGCTATGTCATGGATCAGGCAGAAGAGGAACTTAAGAAGAAGCTGATCGAGTTGGAGAAAAAGATTTCCGACCCTGTTCTTGGAGGGCGACAAGAAGAGATATGGGCGCGAATGTCAGGTGTTAGGGAGCGCGCTCGAATATTGCAAGAAGAAACGGAGAAATTGGGTAAGGTAGTTGACGGCCAGCAGCATGGCGAAGTGCTTTCCGAAGAAGATCAAAGAGCATTGGAAAAGGTAAGTATCCCATCCAAGGTTCCCTCTAATTGAAGCTAACAATAAGCAGCTTTTGAAGGATTACGACAAGCAGCTTGAGCACCTCAAAAAGTGGGTTGACGACACGAAAGAAGAATATGAAGAATGGGAAAAGGAAAGGAAGCCGGCAAGGTCATCATCTAATGGAAGGTGAATAGTCCGATCGACTGCAGTATGTACGATCATAAGTCCAAATTTGGCGATACCTTTCGACATTTACGGAGTATATATTAGGTTGTCTCAATTGTGGAAGCTCTTGGAGCGTAAGAATAAGCGAAGAGGGCCTCTTGGGAAATTATTGCGTATTGAAGGCCCAAAAGCTATTAACTGTCCAAGATAGTTGAGATGAGCACAAATTGCTCGCGATAGAATACTTCCACGATGAACTATTGCTCGGCTTTTGATGTCTAACCCAAAAGCTTTTCATTATCACTGTTGGCACAGAATCAGCTTCGCCACGGCGTCTTTGGGACTTGCATTATTTTAGCAAGATGGTCTATAGCCAATAAGCCAGCCTCTTTTTGTTACAAGGCATGCAAGCCATATCACATTTATAATACAGTATGGTGCCGTCCCAGAATGATCGCTGAACGCCTTTGAATGGAGTACCAAGAATCATGAATAACGGTCGGCCGGTCGCACTTTGTTTAAACGAGCTTGCGAGCGTACTCTACGGCGAATGGAGCTATTGAGGTCAGAAGTTTCCCCATACCGAAGGATAATGATGCCTTACAGAGATAGAGGAGCAAGCATGCGGTAGCCGTCCATCGGATGTTGTACGCAGTCTCTGCTTCAGCAGCCTATGCCTGTCAGCACTTCATTCCTAATGTCATAATCGACAAAGTTCGCATACCGCAAGCTCCTGTTTGCTGGGTGGTGGTGGTGCTGGATCCTCCTTTAGCATCTCCTTATTCATTGTCCGAGACATCTCTAGTTGCAGTAGATGCTGAGTTAGGGGTGAAACTTACGTCCTCCGAACATTTTATATTGGATTTGCGAAATGAGCTTCGTAGAATGCGATGTCGTGTAACAGCTCGTTGTTGAGCTCAGGCAGTGACGTTCTTGGAAAAGTTCACGCCCTTGACCGGAAATGGAGCTATGTTTGTCCGTTTCAGTCATGTGAATGGGAGCCCGGCAAAAACCTCCGAGTATTGACCTGCCAAAACGGGAGAGCTCGTTTTCTTCGGTTTTCTGCATTCCCCTGACATGGATCTTGAACTTACAGCGCGTCTTTCCCAGCTTTGTTTCTCAATCCATTACTTAGCCCCGACGACGTGGTACCTAGGCGGTCGCGGGTTGAGGTTCGTCGAAATTAATTATTGACGATTCATCAATCACCTTGGAGGACTTCACAAAGTCCAGAGCTTCGTGTAAATTGAGCTCAGCCCAAAAGTTACTTGCTTCTACCTCTCACCCAAGCAAAGTTGTAAGATGACCTCATTCATGCATCGTGCGTTAGTTTGGCGGATGTGTTTCAGATTCAGCGGGGTGGCTATGTACCATGCGTAGTCGCCGCGGATCATGATCTACACTTAAGAACTCAGCCCACTTAATAAATACCTTCAGCTGCCCAGGCTCTGCTTCTGCTTTGCCGTTGCTCTTGCTAGCGCCGTCACTCGTTCCTATCATGCATTTCTACTATTATTGTTTTGTCAGCACCTTGATTAGTAGCGTTACGGCGCTCGACGCTCATTCATTTGATGACGCGTTTGGTGCTGAGTCGCGGTTGGCTGTGACCACTACTCCGGCTTTGATCTCGGATACAAGGCTCCCTACGCCTGTATACAGCAACTCTTCAAGTATTCCACAACCGACTGGGGCGTCATGTGCGCCGTATTGGCTAGAGAATATCAAGCATCAAGGATTAGCGTCCTTCAACCCTAATTCGACCGGAACCAATGCAACTTATCAGGTCTTCCGCAACGTTAAGGACTATGGCGCCAAGGGTGATGGGCAGACTGATGATACAGCTGCCATTCAGAAGGCTATGACTAGTGGTTATCGATGTGCTCCAGGCGTCTGTCAGTCGTCGACGACTACGCCAGCGATTGTGTACTTTCCTGAGGGGACGTATTTGATTTCAGCTTCTATCATTGACTACTATTATACTCAGGTAAGCCAAGTCTACCAGATTCAAACACTATGCATACTAATAGACTTATGGATCATTGGCAATCCTAATTGCTTACCCACGCTTCTAGCGTCCTCCAACTTTAGTTCCACAGGAGGCCTTGGGTTAATAGATGGGTCTCCATATCAGCCCACTGGTCGCACTGGATTCGGTCCAACAAATACATTCTTCCGCCAAATCAGGAATCTGATTCTTGACATGACCAACATCCCTGCAAATGTATCAGCAACCGGCATCCATTGGCCTACCGCACAGACAACAACCTTACAAAACCTCGTCTTCAAGATGTCTGCTGAAAGTGGGACTCAACATCAGGGCGTCTTCATTGAGGAGGGGTCTGGTGGCTTCATGGCTGATTTGACCTTTTATGGTGGCAATTACGGCTTCAATGTTGGCAACCAGCAGTTCACTACTAGGAATCTGGCATTCCATAACTGCGTCACCGCGATCAACCAACTTTGGGATTGGGGCTGGACATATAAAAGTATCTCGATCAACAATTGCCAGGTTGGCTTCAATGTATCTGCTGGAGGACCTTTGGCGGTCAATGTAGGATCGATTACTCTATTCGACAGTGAGATCAAGAATACTCCACTAGGTATCGTTACATCTCGCACGGACGATTCGGAACCCGCAGCAGCTGGAGCTCTTTATCTCGAGAATGTTTCCCTCGACAACGTTCAAACTGCTGTGGCTGGACCAAACGGGATAGTATACTTGGCCGGCTCAACAAGTCCTAGTATAATCAGTGCCTGGGCTGATGGTCATCGTTACATGCCGAACGGACCAGTAGAGGCTCGGGGCCCGATTGCTCCTACTAAGAGGCCAGCAACGTTGCTCGATGCTAATGGAAAATACCTCGAGCGTTCCAAACCGCAGTACGAGACTCTTCCTCTTGACCAATTTCTCAGCGCTAGGGATTTAGGTGCAAAAGGAGATGGTGTGACAGACGACACTGCCGCCTTAAATGCAGCAATCTTGCAGGCAGTGAAAGCGAACAAAATTCTATTCGTCGACGCAGGCTTCTACAAGGTAACGAATACAATCTACATTCCTCCGGGCTCAAAGATCGTTGGAGAAGCTCTAGCTTCAGTCATTTTGTCCAGTGGTAGTTTCTTCAACGACATTAGCAACCCACAGCCTGTAGTCAAAGTCGCTTTACCCGGCGAAATGGGCTCTATCGAGTGGTCTGACATGTTCATCAGTACGCAGGGCCAGCAGAAAGGCGCGATTCTCATCGAATACAACCTCGGCTCCTATGGAGAGATTTCGGGTATGTGGGACGTCCACACGAGAATTGGAGGCTTTGCGGGATCACAGCTTCAAACGGAGCAGTGTATTAAGACACCAGATATTACTATTACGCCGGAAAACCTTGTCCAAGACTGCATCGCTGCATAC
The DNA here is from genome assembly GCA_010094045.1 of Lojkania enalia. NCBI lineage: Eukaryota > Fungi > Ascomycota > Dothideomycetes > Pleosporales > Lojkania > Lojkania enalia. Next base: position 49,776 of record ML986653.1, read on the forward strand.
ATGTCTATGCACATCACAAAGTTTGGAACCGGCCTATACATGGAGAATAACTGGCTCTGGACCGCAGACCACGACCTCGACGACGTTTTCAATAACAACACGCAAATCACCATATATGCTGGTCGCGGTCTTTTCATTGAAAGTATCCGTGGAGGGCTCTGGCTGTAAGTCCTCTCCAACCTTATGCCAGTCATTTTTATCAGACAAAATGTAGTTGACACTTCGTCCTTAAGATATGGTACGGCCGTCGAACACCACGTGAAATATGAATACCAATTCGCCGACACACGGGAGATCTTCATGGGCCAGATCCAAACAGAAACAGCATACTATCAACCAAATCCGGACGCGACTATTCCCTTCCCCGAAAACCCAGCGCTGCAAGATCCCGTGTTCGTACCTTCGTCCAATTCCTCCAACACAGCAGATGGTTGGGCTTTAAGAATCATCCGTTCAAACAACATCTTAGCGTACGGTGTTGGGTTGTACAGTTTCTTCGACAACTATTCGACCACATGTTCGGCTATCGGCGCTGGTGCAGTGTGTCAAACGAGGATTTTCAGTGTGGAAGGCGATAGGCTCAGCTATGACATCAGTGTATACAACCTCAATACCGTCGGAGCGACGAATATGATTACGAGAGATGGCGTGGGTTTGGCGAGCAATGTGGACAATAATAGCACATTCGTAGACACCATTAATATTTTTAGGGTTGGCTTGTATGATTAGATGGAAAGGATTTAGTGGGTATAAAGTCGCTCCGTGACTAGCGACAGAAATTTATATAGTCTAATCGAATAAGCCACTTTGGTCTATACGGCGGATCAACACCTTGTAATGCATATTAAAGGGTATTCAAATGGAAAGGTCCACCGTTCTAACAATAAATGCCTTACACAGCAGTGTTAGTACGTGCTCCTCCCTCGCTCATTGAATGAGACACTTACAAGCCGACAAATCCTGACGACGCATCTCACAGCTCAATGAGGACCGCTTCATCTGTCGGGACCGAACCTGGAAATGCTGTTCTCGACGTCATCTCGGTAACCTTATGGGCGAGACTCCAGGCGGCACCCGCCATGAGCGCGGTCGTGTGCATTGGTTTCAGCAGGTCGTCCAGATCCTGGTGCTCGGCAACGGAAAGTTGGCTTGGACGAGGAAACGCCGCTGCAAGGCTGAAGTTGGCCAGAAGAAGGATTGGGAGGAAAAGGAGCTTCATTTTGGCACGAGCAATCGATGTAATGGGCTAGGAACGCTGAGTGAAAGGCTATTCTCCCGTAGGATTGTCCCCAGTGTGGCTGCCGAAAAGGTTGAAGATGACCGGTGAGAGTGACGGACAGTAAAAGAGATGGGAAGCCAGAGCCCAAGTGACTGACGCTGATATAAGAATTTTGGCCGCTTGAGGGTTGCGAGAAACGAGTTGGTGTGTCCTGGAGGGCCACGGATCCAGATCCCTCAGGGGTGTAGTACCACTCTACAACTCGCTCACTTGCTTGCTCGAGGCAGGCGCAAACGACCGTAGCGTCAAGAGACGAAAGCCTGTGAAACTACCAAAAAATAAAACGACTTCATTACGTCCTCTTTAAGGTCAACGGCTGTTTGCCCTCTGCACGGCATTTTGGCTAGTTAACTTGGCTTCTCGGCGGGGGAGAAGCGGAGTTGCGGACACGTTGAGGGTCGAGAGCTGTGAGTGGCTGCACTTAGGTCAGAGAGCCGATCCCTGCCGCCGATCAGTGCTCGGCAACCAAACCAGGAACGCTGGATCGCAACCGGGAGTGCCATCCGCCATTGATGCAGCAACAATTCCCCGCCTTGGAAGCTCGACACTAAGTATTGCTCCAAAAACACTAAAGCTCGAGCAGGCATACACAAGCCTGGGTACAGACATGTACACTCTTCCACTCATCCCTCCGCGCGCGGTAAGGTTACCCCATCTTCCACTCGCTCCAAACAAACAAACAACTGCTTCACCCGCGTTTCGACCTCCGCGACGGTTCAAACTTTCAAACTCTACTACGCGTGTCTCTCGACGAATGAGATCCCTATTTAACCTAACAATCAGGATGCCAGCCTCTGGCCCTCCCACCGCCTCCCCAACACCAACACCGACAGAGACGACAAAGAGGAACGAAGCCCCACCTCGAGCCATCCGCACCGACGCCCCAAGTCCCGTGACAAGGAAAACAAATCCCAGAATCAAACCCTGCTAGAAGCTCTTGCCGCAGACGAGAATTTACTCTACAATCGCAAACAGAATGTGCGGCGGTTCGGCGCAGGATGGATCCGACCGCCAGGCGTTGCGAAGACGTATCAAGCGATGATGGATGAAGCGGCGGAGCGCGATGAGCAAGAGGCTATGGCGAGACGCGAACAGGTTATGCTGGACCTTGCGGCTGCGCAGACGCAAACGGCCAATCAAGAAGCCGCGGCGCAAGACGACGGGGAGATAATGGAGGGGGAGAGGGATTTGGACGATGAGGTGCCGGAGGCAGAGGCTAACGACAGTGATGTCTCTCCGGATGAAGACGATAGTGAATTAGTGGAGGGAGATACGGGTGTGAGTGGCCAGCCAGGGGATTTGACGTTCAATGAAGACAGCTTTCTCGAGGGGAGCATGGTTGCTGGGGAGGTTGAACATATGCTGGAAATGGAAGAGGCGGAGATGGTTGGCGTGTTGCAAGATGAACGCGATCTCGACGATGATATACCAGAAGCTGGAAGCTATGAGCATACAGAGACTGACTTGTCAGACATAAGCTCTGATGACGGCGGAGCCGGGGCTAGCTCGGCAAGACGGCGCTCTAGACTCCGGAGCTCAGGAGTGAGGAGTGGAAGGGGTCATAGAAGCAGTATTGGGTTTGAGGGCAGCAGTTCCATCATAGATGGCAGCTCATTCCTGCGCAGTTCTCCAGCAGCGGCGAGAGGTTCGTTGAGGAGTCGCTTCATGAACGCTAGGGGTGACCGAGGAAATTGAAATGATAGATACCCAGATATGCCACAGTATTAAGATACTACGATTTGGATGGACGAAACGCTCATCCGAGACAAAGTCCCTGTATGATAGTGTATCATGGTTAGATCAGTATTAGCAATAGCTCATGATAGCCATACTAGCTCTAGATGATGGACTCCTAACAAGCAGTCCATCAAATAATAGACGAACCCAGCCGACAATTAGATGATGCAACTCGAGACACCGCTCCCATTTCTTCCACAGTCCTCATCCGCAAACACTGAAAACCCACATCGAGCGAAGCTATGATTGCCGCGGACCATTAAAAATTGTCCCCAAAAGAGTCCATTGCGGCTCCACTTGAACGGCTCTTTCAGACCACTTCTAAAACCCCTCTCTGACAGAGTCTCTTCGATTCACACTTGTCCTTCCATAGGATCTAAAAAGTCACTTAGCACCGATTCATGCTAAAGCAGCTGGCTAAAGTTCGCACTTCGGGAAATTCATGACGTCACTAACACCAAAACTAACTGCCTTTTATGCAAGCGGAGGAAAGTGGTGTTCAGCACTAAAACCACGAACCCGAAAAGTCGATGTGGTTCTAGGAGCTCAGGTGGAGTTCTCTTTTCATAGGCCCAAAACTTATCTAGAATAAGGACAATGCTTAGAGAGGTCCGGCCGTGAGAAAATAATGAAGGAAACCATGATTGTTGGGCTGAAACATGACTCCGACGATGAGGATGTGGTTGTCGTACTTAAGGATTCGTACTAAAACTTGACTTCAATAACGCTTATGTGCAGCTACGGTCTAGCGTAAAGATGGAGGTTAAAATGCGTCGGTAGGATTTAGGAGTGAATTAAGGAAGGCTGAGGATGCTGAGCATCGTTGCTAATTAACGGTGCAAATCATATCCTGCTTTGTCCAATATTTATCATACTTGTTTAACAAGGCGAATACGTGCTGGCATATAGAGCAGTGTTTTAAAAATAGTCTCATATGTGTGTCCCTCGTGGACATTTAGACAATGTCACTCCGTGACACGATTGAGACGAGGTTTTACACGTAGTAATCACGGATACGAAGATTGTTCAATTGTAGAGCAGGGACATTCAGAATATTTCTGATTCTTCTAGTGTAAGAGACAGCATTATACATGATTTGCATGCTTTTTAATATCCTTCGGGGGTAAAGAAAGTTGCGTGGAGGGGTGTAAATAGGAGAAGATGTCCGAATATATATCCAGAACCTTGAGGATACTAAGCCACATACGCTTCCCGAGCCCTCCAGACCCGGCCGAAGATACTCCTGGCCAAGTGTATATAGCCTCCTTCTTCCGGCAATTGACTTCTCTTCTCTGCACATTGGCGATATCAATTGAACTAAAAAAATCTAGAAGAATGTGATGTATAAGGGTTGCAACTAAAAGCAAGGTAACAATGGTGATACGGGGAGTGTGTAGAAGCCCTACCACCGAAATTGGCACTGAAATAAATCGATGGAATGTGAACTAAAAGCCTAAATTCAGATCCCATTTACCAGGAATTCTACGTTGATTTTGCTAAAACTCACAGCCAACGGGGAACAGGAGAGTAAGAGAAACCTGAGTTTGGCAATAAGGGACATCCGCGGACGATATGGGAATAGATTCATTGAACGGAATAGAGAAATGGGTATGTGACCGGTACAAAATTGGGAATATTGAACACTACTTACGGCAATGATGATCATCAATCTAAATGCTTAATATACTACACATCTTCGGGGCTTTCCGAAACAAAGACTAAGAGAAATTGTCAGATTTTATACTATGATAGTATCAATAAACCACATGCTTTGGGAAATTGGTTTTTAAGTGCGTATCCACATTATGCCTCAGGATACTGCATTTTAGAACACGTAAAACGAACGAGGAGACTTCCGCGCTGAGAAGAACATAGATGACAAGAGAATAGTGTTTATATAGACGAGATTGACGCTCCGTAACAGCATCATCCTACATGTGTTTAACTTCCGAAGGTCGAAGCACCTACAGTCTCTATTCAATCAGCTATGTCATCTTCTTCTGCTACCAAGGTTTCTTTCCCTACGCATATGTTCATATCGGTACAATTAAATTCCCCATAGTAATAGGAGCCGGTTCCGTAATCACGAAGGTGGCTCGGGTGTGATCTCGTGTTAGCATAAGTATAATATTGCATCAAAGGACATAACATCGCTATCACCAGGACCCTCACAGAAACGAGGTAAGCCCCTTCGGGAAGTTTTCTATCCGGAATTGATGACACGTATTTTCGGTGGCCCTTTTGACTCAATTTCCAGGACTTCTTCTCAATCTGGGTATAGACTGGTTCGCTGTCCACGGCTAAGGCAAATTTAACATGCTCTCTAGACTTGCAGCGTGCAGGGTCTGTACGAATTATCATTTCGGCTGGTATCTGGAGATTTTCGCGCGTGGTTAGAGCAAGTCCGTTGCCAGTTAACATAAACTTTCCGTAGACGTAGGGCTAGCAGGCTTTATGGGGTGCGGATTCTCTAGCGGTTCAAAGCAATTCGAACCTCCCTATTATGCTTGTACTCGCATACAATTGATGCTTGTAGGAGGCATCATAAGATGCACGCATTAGTGGACAGCAGGATGCGCCACCACAGATGGATCGCCTGGGTGATGCGTGAATACCTGCAACGGTATTCTGGCTGTCCATAATCTTCCTGAAAGTATATTTTTAGGGTCCTTCGAACCTATTGTGCTCCAATTGTGCTACAGTCGCCATTCTCTACCCGTGGCCTAGGTGGGGTTGGAGATGCTTGCCTGGCGCGTCGATTCGCCGATATCATCTTCAATCGGATCGTCTCCTAGTTCGAGTATACCGAGAAGAGGATTAGAGATGTCGTCCTCAGTTCTTTCTGCAAAGGAAATTCTCGTGCGCATGGTTGTCATCGCGAGCTGGCGGGCAGCACCTTCAAAAGTAGTAGAAGTGACAAACTCTGACGGATTCCCTAATAAATTATTAGATATAAGGCGCACACAGGGACTAGAGGTAGGCAAGATACGTCTTTCCCGAGAGCGGCCAGGAGTGTAATTGTGATGACATCGTCACAGCCTTGTGAGCGATAACTGGCCGTTAATATCGATTGTAGCTAGAATACTAGCAGCGACGACAAGACATGAGAGATGTGCGAGATGTGAGGAAATCATGGAATGGATTCTGATATTGATTTTCTATCTGTCTATCTTTAGGTGCTTTATAGGACCTGCCGGGTTCTGAAGATCGCGGATCATAGAATGTCTAGCATACAGGCCATTTTACTAGAGGCATATACGATGATCCCCTCAACTTTGGAGACCCGCTGGTTTCTTTTGATCGCTATCTACGACCTCCGGTTTGTAATCATCGTGAATATCTAATTCACCGTCGGAATCGGCCTGTGTCACTTCCTCGTTTCCACCTTCTCCAGAACCGTTAGAATTCTCATCCTTGGGATTGTCACCACAAGCCGTGTCCTTGGAACGCATACATTCGACAATCTCGCACTTGAGAGCATTATTGTCAGCCTTCAAGATGCTGATGACGCTTTTGAGCCAGTTGTTCTCGGTCGCAAGGGCTTGGTTTTCGGTCATCAGCTCATATTATCGGCCTTATGGGACGCGGGATCGTACTTGAATTGTGTGTAGTCTGAATTTTTGCGAGTCTTCGCAGTTTCCAGCCCCTTCAGCCGCGCGATCGCGTAGCAAATTAGTGATTTACTGACCTGCAATAACTATGACAACTTATAGCAAGGATATCTCCGTCACCGTCGCTGGTGTCCTCGTTCCCACACTTCTCGTCGCGCTTGAGGTCAGCAGTTGACTTAGTTGCATTGATGCTCTTCCCTCTTGCTCTTGTTCCTTTATCTCCGGGGCGGACTTCTTTTCGGGCCTAGCATTTTCTTGGAGCTTATTCTGATCCCGTGTCTTCTCTCGAGCTTATCTTAGAGGTCCCGATGTCAGCACATATACATATCGTATACGAGACAATAATAACTTACTCTCTTTGTCACCCGGAGTGCCTTCCTCAACTATCAAGCCTCTCTCTTCATCCAATGTCACCATAATGATTGCCGTTACTTCTTCGTCACTCTTTCCTGACTTTATACTCCCCTTCGACAAAGTTTACAACGCATCTCGCCACTGCAGGACCATTAATGGCCAACTCAACAGGCCCGGCTCCTAACTTTTACGTTATATGCGCATTTAATCAATGAGATCATGGGAATCACCTGTTCATTATCAAAGACATCGTCGTTACCGTTCCCGCTACTTGTGATTAGGAGTGATTAGGAGTAATAGCATGTCATGCATGCCTACAAATTTATCTCCAGTCGGGTCACCGTTCTCAGAGCCGATTGGCTTCAGAAGGAATTCTTTCATCTCAGGCTCGACGAGGACCTAGAAGGCTTGGAACTTGTGCTTAGGCTGAGGATGCGGATCACTTGGATGGGTGTATTGATTGCTTTCCGAAGTAGTTGGGATTTTTGCCGAGTCGGCAGGACGACTACAAAGGGTGCCTTGACAGACCAGATCATTTAAGGGCTCTACTAGTGTCGCTGAGGCAGAAAACTTCGGGAACAAGACCCAAAGCGCGAGCTTGAGAGCCTCAGTGCCCCATTGCTGCTTAAGAAATAGTTCGTCCAACGCATTCTGTAAATCGGCTTATAGCCCACATGCAACGACCTTGGCCGGCCTTATCCTTTGCATTTTCATCGCTGCCACCAAAAAAAAAAAAATTTTTTTTTTTTTTCAACCGTCATGACCCTAGTGTTTGCAGGTGAATAGACACCTAGATGATTTGTTAGAGAAAAAAGAATCAGAAGTAGAAGATAAAATAAATAGTGGAGTCTATTGCTGACCTACTCTATGCCCTGCATCTACGAGGTGGTCTAAAGCCTGTTGGTTCGAAGTAATAGTGCCGCTCTCGATGGTCTCCTTTAGCATTCAAAGAGTGGTGAAATTAGATTTAGGTGGGATGAGGTCGCCTAGTTGATACTGCGGCATTTTCAAATGTGTAGGTAGATGATGAGAGGTAGCGGTGGAAGATGATGGAAGGGAGATTAAGGTAGTAGTAAGGATAAATAGTGGTGGTAGAAGATAAGAGGTAGTGATGGATAGTAGTAGAAAGGCTAGCTTTCACCGCTCACTTTAGATTATGCCTTTACTATTCTGTCTTTACTATACTATCTTAAATTGATGACTCTCTACTGATTGACTTAACGATAAAATAAAGATAGAGTTATAGTGTATATAATTAAGCTCCTATAAAGAACATAATAGTTTTAGTATACATTCCTGTTTTAATATAATATTCTAATAGGAGAGATAAAATCGCCTTCTATACAACAGCTTATTCTAGACTAACTGCTCAATTATATAAATACCTTTTAAATTATTATTAACCGCGTGCTGTCCAAGAAATTTCTCCGATCGGATGCATCGCTTTTAATCTAGAGACTACAGGTTTCTCCTTTAAAAGAAAATAGGGATCTCTAGAAATATCCTCAGAAATCTAGGATGGCCGGCAATCCTGGGACCCTGAGAGCTAAAACAAGAGCAAAAGCGCGAGTATGTTATAATGTGGATTTCTGCAGATATGTTTTGTCAATCTATGCGGCGGACTACCGTGAATGATAGAATAATATCCCAAATACCATCATGTGGTTTCCCTTTGCTGCGGCGAGTCTTTAGGAAAATAGGGACCATTCTTGAGTTATGGAAGCTTGACTACAAGCCCATCATTTAGATAAAAGAGATTGAGACGTGGGAAGAATAGCACCCGTCGACTTGAACTAATATTTGGAGCCGGGCAAGACACGCAAACATTACGCAGAAGATCGATATGACACCTGGAACTTACAAGACGAAAAGCATATATATTGTCACTGTGTGTTGTGCTCCAAAAAGCTACTAAAGACAATATGGTATTTACGCCAATCTATGGTGACAGATGCTATCATCGATGAGGACAGCAGCTCTAACCGGCGACGTTGGAAAAATAATCGCATTGCTATAAAAACAATAAATATTGGTCTTAAGTGTGTTCAAAGTCATCGAAGCCCTCCGATCGTCGTACTGATTGCGGAGGCAGGAAAGAATCTCATAATAACAGCTGAGCAGTTGCTGGTGATGATACTCGGCATTATCAACAGCGATGATGTGATTGTGGACTAGTTGCTTCCATCAGCATTGCGGGTTTCAGGATAGTAAGGAATAGTTCAATATAGGGCACACAAGAATGTCAGGACCTTATTGTATATAAAGCATCATATTGTAGAATCTTGGACGATTTTATCCAATATGGAGGGTGTGTTCCTATCTATAAATGAAATACTACTTATCTTATATATTGAGTGGCGGTATAAAGATGTGTTTTGGGGAAGCAATACTCTTTAAGGTAAAAGACCTTCTCCAGGAGGTAATTACCTCGCCCCAATCTTGGTAATTTGGAAACATTCACTTGCCATGCTTCCGAAATATCCGTAGCCGAAGCGCCCATACTCCATATTATCGCATCAATCTCTTTCAAACGACAAGAAGAACTAGCTGACATGAGCGGTTCTGCTCCATCTCACTCAGCCTTCAACCCATTCACAAACCTCCCCAGCTATCTAATAATCATAAGCAAAGCTAGGGAAATAGCTCTCGAAGATCTTTACAGCAACATTCCTACCCCGAGCTTTTCCTTAAGCGCTGCATCGCGATTGGGGTACTGGTTCCAGCAACTTTCCTAAATAGGCAAACTCTCACTCTAACATAAAGCCTGCTATTCGCTCGCCCGGCTGTCAGATCATGCATCTCATACTTATCGAGTAGCGAGCCGCAGCCTAGGCGTCCTATATAGTCTAGTCTAATCTGAAAATCGTATGATGCACGTCTGATACCTTAGAGGGCGGCTCTAGAGGGCGGCTTTTGAGAGCGGGATTAGAGGCTAGGTTGTAGCGAATTACTGTGTAGAGTCGATAGTATGTACACTGACCGCTGTTGAATGAGAATTCTCGCGTTGCAAAGAGGAGATTTTGAGGTAGGACACGCGGGTTAGGAACTACGAAACATCGAAAATGCCTCTTTGATTTCTGTACACAGGCGGACTAATGTGACAATGACCAACCAAGGAGCAGCGTCTGCCACCATCTCCACGCGGAACCCCTCCTCTCTTATACATATCGCACAAACAATGCCAAAAAGAAAACATTGACCCAAGGAAATTTGAATAGGTTTGGTAATTGGTATTGTTTGCACATCATGATACTTTTCAGAACCTTTACTCATCGTTGATCTTGCCGGATGCTTTGGATGCTGGCGGGGACTGTACCATCATACCCTTGTAGCCAGTGATGGTCTCGGTTCCTTGCGCCTGTGGTGTGATGCGTTAGCGCGGGTATGCGGAAAAAGAAACGACATCGTCATCGCAAAAAGTGCGCATACCTTCAAGTACTCCTCGGTGGCCTCCTGCCACTCCTTGGTCATGGTCCGTGGACGGACGGGGTTCGCAAACATGCGGGTGAGGGCGAAGACGCCTATCGCGGCAGCGATGATGGAGGCCGAGAGGAAGAAAACTTTGCGGCCCTCATCCGGGGGAGGGGGTCGTCGAGGACCGTGTGGACCGAAGGCAATGTAGTATGCTGTATTCAAAAGCAACGTCAGCAAGTCGCATTCAATAATGGGATTGACAAAAGCTTCGGATGAGCTCTTCGGTTGTTCCACGAGACCGGGTAGTGACGCGATAACGACGCCATATGTCATACGGGAGTCCAGATAGCTCAATGGTAGGAGTGGAGCTCTACGCACCAGCCTTCTTCTCTTGTAACGTCAGCTCCTTCCAATCGCTCTTCATGCGATCCCTAAGAGACATCCACAAGTCTGCCTGCTCCTGAGGAGGCATGTCCTCCCATCGCTTCTCAATGTTGGCCAGAGTCGGGTTGGAAATGGCATGGGCCTTGCGGATCTGGGCTTGCTGGAGGCACACGATGGGCGTAGCTTGCGGTACGCGGACAACCTGACGTGTCGCGGACGATGGGATGAACGAAGCCGATCTCCTCGAAGCCCGGATGGTGGAGGAGCGCAGCATGGCGAAGGGTGGAGTGGAGAGGGTCGCAACTATCAAAAGGGAAGGGGAGACAAGCCCGTTGAGGGTTCAGGCGATGCCAATGGGTGGTGGATGGAGAGTAGGTGGAGTGGGCCCCAGGAGTCGTCGAGGTTCAGTGAGGTTGCGAGAAAAAGGGCTTGGCAGCGGTGACCTGACAATGCTGGATGAGGCTTAGTCACGTAATCGCAAGCCCGTGATTGGCCGCAGCCCTCCGCAGCTCCAGCTTCAATATCGCGCAGTGGGCTGAAGCCGGTGTCGCGATATTCAATTGTGTGCATCTAGCTACAGCGGGAGCACTGCCAGGAGACTGTAGGTCGCGCTGCTCCCTCGTGGGTTGATTTTGACCCATTGTGTGATTGTCGTCCAAGCTACAGACGGAGCTACAATCTCTGTCTAGCGAGCCGTCTCGGGCCGATACCACTAAATGCTGTCCACTGTTCCGTCGCCACGGCATCACACCTCAAAGCTGGCAGGCTGAGGGCCCCCGTGAGCTTGCACTCAGCCCTATGGATATCACAGAGATCGTTCATATATCACTACCAGGCGCCCATCATATTAATGCAGGTACCTTAAGCCCCTCTGGACGCTGGTGTGCTCCAAAGACAACGGTCATGAGACGCCATCAATCCTATTATTCAGACAGCCTACCGTGGCCTCGACCTTCCTCTCGGCCGCGGACCCACAGCCGTTCTTCATTCCCAGCTTCATGAGCTGTAGCATTGGCGGTGACGATGTGCTGCGGCGACCGTTGCCGTGGTTGTGCACGTTCTCGCCTCCCCCCGGCTGGCCGACCTGCCTGTCTGCATGGCTAATATCACCCTGTCATCGTATCGAATTGCCCACCCTCTCCACCACCAGCGCGCGTTGGAGGCTGACCGACAGTAGCAATAACAACATTGTTCTTTTGTTAGTTGTTGCTCCTTATCCCGCGTGGCTTGTGGCCCTTGAAAAGATGGCCTGCGCGAATATCGTCATCTATAAGCGGCTCTGACAAAAATTTCGTGCTGCAGGCCCTGCACAGCTCCTGCGCGCATATGGATGAGTTAGTAAGAGCCAAGTATAATCATCGTAGTTGCTGCATCAATTGGCACGCAGAATCTGTCGCAAGTGTGCAGAGGCTGAGCGTCGTTGGAAACGCAATGAGTGAGCACGATGGGAGCCAACATGGTAACTTGGAATGGCTCTGGTAGCAGCTGCCTGTGTTTTGAATGGTAGAGCACATCTGCTCTGCTCAGGCCCACGCCGGGCGATTCCGGCATTGCGGGTTACGATGGAGACCCAGCGTCCGAGGTCGCACTGTCTCACACAGGTCATGAGGTGATGCACACCCGGCCGGGAGCGAAGTTGACTGAAAGAAGCCAAACGGTATTTAATTGGACAAGGCTGCGCGGCCTTGAATTGATAAGTGAAAAAAAGTATTGCTTGTGACGTCCCTTTACTTGCCATACATAACTGAGGGGTACCCCACCAACCCAACAAACACCTGCGTTCCGTCCCTCAGCCCACCGCAACACCACAACCCTTTCTCTTTTGCCAGCAGCCACTTCCCATTCACTTTTGTGTCATTAGTAGGTGCCGTCGGAGAGTCAATCGCAGAGCAAAGTCTGACAGTGCGCGAGCAGCATCCCCCGCACTCCAACATCATGGTCGTCAAGGTATGTTCTCAGCGCCCGGCTGATATCATTCGCAGTCATTGACGGGTTTTCTCTAGGTCGGAATCAACGGCTTCGGTCGCATTGGAAGGATCGTCTTCCGCAACGCGTAAGTTCATTTCCGAGCCTGCAATGTGTCTAGGAACGAGATTTCATCGAGCTAACCGCGGTGTAGCATCGAACACAACGATGTCGAAATCGTCGCCGTCAACGATCCCTTCATCGAGCCTCATTATGCTGTAAGGAGGACCCCTCACTTCGTTCATATTAGTCTGCGGATATACTATTTTCTAGTTGCGGGCATTGCCAAGATGAGACACTTTATCAAGCGCGGGGCTAACTGTCTCTATAGGCGTACATGCTAAAGTATGACAGCACACACGGGCAGTTCAAGGGTGATATCAAGGTAGAAGGCAACAACCTCACCGTCAATGGCAAGACTATTCGCTTCTACATGGAGAAGGATCCTGCCAACATCCCATGGAGCGAGACCGGCGCCTACTACGTCGTCGAGTCTACTGGTGTCTTCACCACGACCGACAAGGCGAAGGCCCACTTGAAGGGCGGTGCCAAGAAGGTCGTCATTTCTGCTCCTTCTGCTGATGCCCCTATGTTCGTCATGGGCGTCAACGAAAAGTCCTACAAGCCAGACATTGAGGTGCTCTCGAACGCTTCTTGCACGACAAACTGCTTGGCTCCCCTTGCCAAGGTTATCCATGACAAGTTCACCATTATTGAGGGTTTAATGACTACGGTGCACTCTTACACTGCGACTCAAAAGGTTGTTGACGGCCCGTCCGCTAAGGACTGGCGTGGCGGGCGCACTGCTGCCCAGAACATCATTCCCAGCAGCACTGGTGCCGCGAAGGCTGTCGGAAAGGTCATTCCGGACCTGAACGGCAAGCTCACTGGCATGTCGATGCGTATTCCAACGGCCAACGTCTCCGTTGTTGACTTGACCGTACGCCTCGAGAAGGGCGCTACCTACGATGAGATCAAGCAGGCCGTCAAGGATGCATCTGAGGGAGAGCTCAAGGGTACGTATCAAACCACGCAGGCTATTTATCACTGTGCTAATGCTAATAATAGGTATTCTCGGATACACTGAGGACGACGTTGTCTCTTCTGACATGCTCGGCGACAACCGATCTTCTATCTTTGATGCTAAGGCCGGTATTTCTCTGAACAAGAACTTCGTCAAGCTTGTCTCCTGGTATGACAACGAGTGGGGTTACTCCCGCCGTGTCCTCGACCTCTTGGTCTACATTGCCAAGGTTGATGGCAATGCTTAGGAAACAGGAAGGAGCCAATGGAAACTATAAGCGGAGCAACTAGTCTAAAACGGCTCATTTCTGCTATGATTAAATGTTCATTACATGACTTTGGCATGCGGCGGGAAAACAGGGAATATTGGGTTTTGGGACGTGGTAGATAAACGATGAATATATGATTGCAAGCCACCAATTTTACTTGACATGTCTAACGTTCCTCTCATCCACGAAAATCTTCCCTGCTATCATTTTCTAGCGCCTATAGCCACATTAGCTTCCGAGGTAACCCTCGTGAGGGTATCAACATCCGATACCATCATGTTCTTTCGTGCTAGCTTGTGGGGATGCTTGCACGGGGTTGCGGCTTTTGTTGCCTTCCGAACGGGTGACGGGAATTGACGGGAATGTTGCATGTTCTAAAATAATAGATTTCACCGTCACTTAGTACATGAAGGAAGATGTGGAGCAGCTAAACGCATCACTATTGCTGAGAGCTCGAATTTTGGGTTTTTTTTGGAAAGAGTCCCAACCTGGCTAAGAACAAGAGACTCTCTCTCTGTACTACTTACTAAGGAGAGACGGAAAGATAACACCATGAGAGCGAGCAATGGAGCGTGTGTAGGTGGTTACATTTCTTCGGGAGGATAGCAATGCTACGATGCTTTAATAATAGAGGTGGCCTGATCTCATTAAAAGTAAAGGCATGTTACTTCACCTCATCGTGGAAATGTATATGGGCGATCTTTTGCTTCAAAGGTCTCCATAGGAGGCGTTCAGGCATATTTGAGACATTGTATCTATTAACGACAATAGGACTAGTGTGGCTGAGTCATCGATACAACACCAAGCCGCGTCTGCTGCCATCAACCCTACTTTCTCCCCTTCGATCCAGCGCGCACATCAGCAAGTCTGGCTGAACGACGAACGTCCTTCAATAATCGTAGATTTCTTCACTTGCAGCACTGTTGTCTACGATTAAACAGTAACCTAAAGTAAAAGGTATGTCGTTGGCAAATCCCACGTTTGAGACGTTCTCTAAGCCTGCATAAACTAAAACGTCCGCGATCTGTACTGATAAAACGCATTTATCAAGGAATTAGTCGCTTGCTGTCTCGTGCATGATATCACCGTCTAGCGCATCGTCCTGGATCATTATTTTCTCAAAAATTCCTCCGAGGTGTTGTGCAACGATCCGAGGCTTGAAGCCTGTTTTATTTAATTCTGGGAGAACTACTTGACAATTCAGCGGGTCTTAGCACCAAGTCCTACCCTTACTATGGTCCAAACCATATAGCGTACGTTAAATTCGTTTGATCCCTTCTGCTCGATATTGTATTATATTCGGCGCTATTGCTGTTACGAGCCCCTCTTTCTTCATTCTAGTTAGCGGTTCCCAACCATCCCATTTTCTATTTTTGTCAAATAGAAATTACTATTTTACGCTAGGATTTCTATTATAATCACCAGATTAGACGGCATGCGTTATTGAAGCCGCTTTACCTTTAAGCATTCTGGGCGCCTTTGAAGAAATGTAAACTGCCGCTAATTCATAGATTCAGATTCAGCATTGAAAGTAGAAGTCGTAGAGCGGGGCGTCTTACGCTTCCCTCACGAATACGGTAGGAGCAATGGACGACGAGGATTATGTTATGGGCGAAGACTCTGTTATACAATCAACGGAGGTGAATGGCAGTCATATAGCGGACACCGTAAATCCTGCTATGATCGCAGTGCGCGCAAGCCCTCTGTCACTAAGAAAGCAACAAATACCCCTTCTCGGCCATGTCTCCCCGGCGATCTCCCAGGGCTCTCCAAAGTCGCCGTTTGCCGATCGCATAGCTTCGGAAACCCACAGTGAGGACTCATCCCCGTCTTTAGGATCGGAAAATATGGAATTAGAATCTTCCGCTTCACCTGATATCGAAGTACGATTACCGCCGCCACCCAGGTTTCCACCCCTTCCATATTCGTCATCGAAGACGGGGCTAGTTTATGACTCGCGCATGCGATTCCATGCAGAACCAACATCACTTATGTTCAGCGTAAATGACATACATCCTGAGGACCCACGCCGGATACACGAAATTTTCCAAGAGATTCAGCAAGCCGGCCTCGTGCAAGGGCCTGACGAGCCAGATGGAAATGGGCAAGATGACCAATGTTGGAGAATTAGTGCACGATTGGCTGACAAAGGGGAAATATGTTTGATCCATACCCCCGAGCACTACGATTTTATTGAAGCACTGCAGTGTGGGATGCAACCGGTCGCATAGTCGTACGCACCGCTAACTCTAGACAGACAAATCGGAAGGTGAATTAAACGATTTCGCCAACATACACGATTCTATTTACTACAATAATAGCACGTTCGAATGCGCAAGGCTTGCCACTGGTGGCGCAATCGAAGCCTGTAGAGCGGTTGTGCGAGGCGATGTTCGAAATGCTATTGCCATCGTACGGCCACCAGGTCATCATGCTGAAAGCAATGGAGCCTCGGGATTCTGCATTTTCAATAATGTTCCCATCGCTACTAGAGTCTGTCAAAAAGATTTTCCAGAAACATGTCGAAAGGTCCTCATCCTAGATTGGGACGTGCATCATGGAAACGGAATCCAGCACGTGTTTGAGAGAGATCCAAATGTCCTGTACATCTCGCTACACGTGTTTAAAGGTGGTAATTTCTACCCAAGCTTGCCCGATGCTGATTTCAACTATTGCGGAATCGGACCAGGCCTTGGCAAAAACGTCAACATTCCATGGGAGGATCACGGCATGGGCGATGCAGAGTACATCTATGCTTTCCAGGAGGTCGTCATGCCTATTGCAACGGAGTTCGACCCGGACCTCGTGATTATCTCTGCTGGGTTCGATGCTGCCGAGGGGGATACTCTAGGTGGCTGTCACGTTACACCAGCTTGCTATGCACACATGACTCATATGCTTATGCGGCTAGCTAAGGGAAAGATTACTGTCTGTCTAGAGGGAGGGTATAACTTACGATCCATTGCACGATCAGCATTGGCAGTTACAAGAACGCTCATGCTCCAACCGCCAGACCGCCTCGCTGAAGACCTGGGGACCCCAAAAGAGAGTGCCGTTAGGGTAATTGAGCTGGTCAAACGGGAGCAGTCCAAATATTGGAAATGCATGTATCCAGAGCACCTTGATAAGAATGACCCATCATTTGCCGCTACTCAACGCTTGCACGAGATCATTAGAGAGTGGCAAAGCCGGGTATTGGCCGATGAGCACCAAATGGCGCCGCTGGCAATTAGGCGCCCGTTAATTTCGGAAACGTTCGAGCACAATGTCATCGCAACGTAAGCCATTTCTCTCCTAACGTCTATGAAACTACTAACAAGCACAGACCAGGATACTCCGACCCTCATCCTCTTCTGGTCATTTTTCATGATCCGCCTGGAGTCATGAACATGGCCGATCCATATAACGGGAGGACGGAGCTCCATAACATGTGGCTTGTGAGTCTCTAGTACAGTCTTGTGCTGTATATCCGCTGACTTTGGACCTGAAGACTGATGTTGCTAAGTCGTACATCGATTGGGCGATGAACAACGGTTTTGAGGTCATTGACGTGAATATCCCAAGAGTTGTCGCCATAGAAGATGTGAGTACCGATATTAACAATCCTTAGGGCTGCTCTAACCTACATCCAGGACGACACCGGCTTCGTCAAAGCGGACAATCCCGAAGTCCGAGCACACCAAACTCGAGAACTTGCGAGTTACATATGGGAGAACTATATAGAGTGAGTCGACTATAACTCCTGATGAAGAAATATTGATCCGCTACTAGACCTCACGATGCTACACAAGTTTTCTTGATGGGAATTGGGGCAGCCTACCTAGGACTAGTGGATCTTCTCAGCCATTATGGTACTGTGTTCTTAGCCTTCTACCGATCACAGCTGACTGCTTGAGCGTATAGAAAGTACTACGGCCCCTGAAAGTGTCGTTCAATGCCTTATCGGCTTTGTCTCTGAGACTGCAATTCAGTCAATAAAACGTGCGACTGATGATAATATTTCAGGCTGGTACTATGAGGTACGCGGCTCTAATGCTTGAATTCACGCCCAAAGGCGGAAAATGATTGCTAACATCTATACTGACAGCATTCTCTTGTGTTCGTTGCCAAAAGCCATCATGTCTGGGACCCGAATCGGCAACGCAAGGTTCGGAGGAAGTATGGGAAGCTGAGGAAGTCAAATCATGATGACTTAAATGAGATGCTTCTTGAGCATCGTGAAGAGGTTACAGGACTGCTACTTCAGAAAAAGAACGAGTACGAAGAAGCAGAAGCAGACTTGCGTGTAGCTGACAAGATACGTCAAGGCCTAACAAGTCCTCCGATACCAAGTGGGACGACTACTCCAAGGTTAAATAACGTGGATGCCCGGCAAACTAGCATACCAACTGCTTCATTGAAGAGCCCTAAATTACCGCCGGTGGGATTTTTCTCTGTTTCGAATAGCCCACGAAGCCCGCGAAGTCCAAAGAAGAGGACATTCGAAAGATAGAAACCGCGGTAGATATTTTATATTTCGGATTCTTATTGTCACGTCGGCGAGCATTGCAAGGCGTTCCAATGATTGACAGGCGGGCCTATGGCGCTTCGGCGCGCTTTCACGGTCTCATCCATCTACACAGTCCAATATACTATGAGGTCTAAGGAAACTTGGCACTCTTGCATATTTTTAGCGCTGTCCAACTGACTTCATTTTGCGTATCAAAACGATATCCTGAATATGCCCATTCTTGAGTACAACAGTTCTAGAATTTATTGGTTTGGTATCTTCGTTGATTCAATCTGGTTTTATGAAGCAACAGTCAATCCAAAAGGAAGCTGATCGTGGAGAAAGGAATAAATCCTTTCTACTATAGCCTACATCGATGATTCGGGTCCCCGCAACCTCGTACATCTAGAGAAGGGAATCTAAGGCGCAGAAATGCGAAGAATAAATGCTTTTCCACACGCAAAGCGTCCTTCTTTAAACCCCGGGCATTCAATACGAAATCTCCGCGAAATGAAACAAGGATATGAGCTTCAGGATACTATAAGATTTTCAGTCACTGTAACGCTATTATAACAATAAAGGGAGAAAATCTATACTGGAGTAAGCGCCAAGAGATCTGAGCCAGGAAGATCTTCACGGCGACAGGCATCTGATTCTTCCTCTAGCTATATTTAGTGATGGCGCGAACCAGCAGAAACATCTTGGTTATTGGCGGGCCGAGCTCTGAAAACCTTAGATCCCCGAGCTATAGAGTCTCATACAGGAACTTCCTAAAGTGCCGCATTGTAGGCGTGGTTCACCCACGAAGCTATCTATCATTCTACTTTACCAATTTCTAACACTAATGTTCCACAAGTGAGAGACTGCCTCCTTTCGATTCTTACGGCCAAACATCGAGGCTAGAAATCAAGTCCTTAGTTTGTACATTCGAAGTTAGCAATACAGACCTAGAACCAATTTCTAGACCGAGCAGGGTACTGGGTCTATTGCCATCCGTAGGTGCGCTACATGTCGTGGACCCTATGTCATGAGGCATATTAGATCGTCCTTCTTGTCCGACGCCATCTAGATGGCACAGCGCCTCGTAGCAGGCTCATGTGTCCAGCTCTTCCTGCTTTAGCGATGCGTATTGCGCTAGGAGTCGAGGCTGTCAAGCTCTAACTAGTGGGGTTGGTCTCACTATGCTGTCTCCGTAATATTTTCATTTCCCAGCAAGTTGGAATGAGGCGACCTTGGTATGGGGCTGAGTGCTTATAGTCGAATGCTGTGGTTGTAGGCATTAATAGTTGTACTCTTTTATTAATTGACCGTAGTCCACCCGCGCATGCTCTTTGTTCTCCTTTTCCTTCTGTTCGGTCTGAACTTTTCCACGAGCACGCTTCCTGAGGAAGTCAGACACTTAGGATGTAGCTCTATACCAAAATGCTTCAACCACGATATCTCGGGGTTGCAGCATTGTGTGTCATTCCCCAACTCCTAGCTATGGCAACAGCGTAGATCGTTAAACTAATATCCGACATGACTATTCCATCAAACCCGCCGGCATCCACTAGCTCAAGTTCCCAAATCCCTCAAACTCATGACGTAGCGGCGGGGCCAAAAGGGGGGTTGAAGAACTAGCTTCAAGCCCGGTAGACTCGAAGATGCTTATTTCAAAGACACTGTTCTTTTTCAGTTCTATCCTCCGAATCACTCAGTCGCTCGAGAGGAATTTGGAAATCCATGCATTCCTTACGAAACAAATGGACTAAATAGGACGAGTTTTTCCCCTGGCGACCAATGAGCAGACTCGGTCAAATATGTAATGCTCTCATTGTCCTCCAATTGAAACATCCAATGATTCTAACAGACCACCGTAGGTTACTAGTTGAACACTTTAATCAACAATACGGAGCCAATCTTCTACTACTGCACGGCGCCTAACTCATGTATTGGTCATCGGATGGTCGGTGTCATTAGTCCGAATAGCAACCAGACATTAGCGTGCCGGAAAATAAAAGCGGCATAGGCAAATATATGGTGACCCCGGGTGGAATTATACCATCAGAAGCATCAGCAACATCTACGTCCACTTCCACTGCCGGGTCCTCACATTACAGCGGTCAATTGTCTGGGGAGCCATGACTTGAATCGTTGTCGGCGCTGCGCTTTCTTCTACGTCGGACGGGCAAAATCACTAAGAGAAATGATAGCTCGACGAGATGCCATGGTCACCAAGACCACGCCCAACACTCACTTCCCGCACATAACCATGCCAACTTGTCACATTACAGTCAGCACTCGGCCATTGATCTAAACCCGTCTGGATAGGCAAGTCTCACGATGTGTCCCGGACATGAATTACATCCGTCGCATATGCCAATGACCTCGCCTCCGCCACAGTAAGTTAGATGATATGAGGGAGTGCCGAGTATCTGAGGCTGGTGTTATTGGGATGGACGATGATATTAATGTCTAGCCATGTTTTACGCCTGCTGATATGGGAAATCCGCAGGAGCAAATATCTAGGGTTGAACTTGAGGCGTCCATCAAGTCGCCACTTTGAAATGTTTCTTCCGGTTTGGTGCTTTAAATGAGAAGCATGCTATGTTTTTTTGGGGGGGGGTCGGATCAGGTACTTTTTATGAGCGTATAGAATAACGGATGGAGTGGATAGTACGGCTTGGTCTAGCATGATATTATTGTCCGGGTTGATTGCGTGGAGAAGGGAGGATTAGGTTAAAAGCTAGATATACATAAGGAGCCGAGGAGGATGTTGGTGGATGAACTTGATATATTATCCCGTGTTGCTGTATTAGATACGAATTACTTTTGAACAAGAGAGCGGGAAAGTTCCTGTGAAGCGTATACGCATGAAAATTGGAGTGTTCTTTCTTTCCAGTTGGTAACGGGGGCTGTAAATTAAGTCTTGCTTTGAATTTCGCAGACATGTGATTAGCGCAAGTTCGGTCTTTAATCGATCTATAATATTGACTCGTGGCCATTATCATCGAGATTGTATGCATCTATGCTCTAGCTTCGACATCAACTGCTCATATCAAGCACTGCCCAAGTGTCTCGGCCGGGGTAAGGACTATCAGCAGTCCCGTGACCGGCGATATGAGCTGCTCATTGGCTGGGGATGGCGACCGGACCAGTCAGGGGCGGCAAAGGCCGGCACAGCATTGGCATCGTGAATTGTCCATATTGAGTATCAAGCGGCCAACGTCCCCGCGCTCATGACGACTACGCTGGCCCATCATCCGCGAGCGCGACTTGGCGATGTTTGCCCCTCGAGCGCGGCTGAGAGCCGCAACCGGCGATTCACTTGTGGTTAGATAATTATGTGATCACCCTGGGGCCTGGAGGAACCATAGCCAATGGCTCCCGCACGGGGGTCGCAGAGTCGTGGCTTTCGCGGAACGACATCGCCAGGAGCGTTGGCTCTAGCCAAGGCCTACCCACAGAACGCTGCGCTGCACCAACTTTTCACAAATGAGCCGCCCTTACGTCCTCCATCGTCTCCATAGTTTATCTGCGTGGCCGTCCTCTACTATGCGACAAGGCAATCTGCGCCGGCGCTTTTTTGGCTCTCCCCACTAGCTGTTCCGTGACTGACGACCCCAACGACCGCGCAGAACCTGTAGGAACGCCATGCTCACCAGCTCCCCGACTATATCAGCACCGCCGTCGCCCTCAGCAGCCTTCCATACACCTGCTCGCCCGTATCATGCCTCGCGACGGACATCGGCCTCTTCGAGTGCGCATTCTCCGCGGTTCCCTCAAGTGAACGCTGCAGCATCTGCTCGCCGCCTGGACGCGCCACCGGTTACCAGTTCAGCGTCGACGGTCCCATCGCCGGTGTCCGTCTTCACTCGCTCTCCCCGGATTAGGAGGAGAGAGTACGCAGACGCGGGGACGCAGTACACGCCACCAGGGTATCCCCCGACCTATCATCCGTCTTCGCGGGACATCACGAACACCATAAATCCCTCCATCAGCCGCCGCGCGCTGCCTCAGACCACACCTAAGGGCGCCGAGCAGGGGACCGCCTCTGCGGAAGCTACCGTCACGGAGCCGCCCGAGCCAAGTGTGCGGGTGGATCCGCAACCAGTGCTACCCTCGCAGAATACACAGCCGGCCAGAAGGACCTCTGGGGACGCAGAGAGGCAGATTGCACAGCGGACCCCGCTCCAGAATGAGGCGGTGACAGCTTCTCAGCAACAGTCCTCACCCTCTAAACGGGCACGAACTCAGGAACCTAGCGTCAAGGTCATGCCCTTGAAGTACGAGGCGTGCGATGTGAAAGATCTAGGCATTCTAATATCAGACATGTTGATGGAATTGGTGCGGCTCAATGACGGTTTTCCGCTCCGCGATGGGCAGCTCACGCGCTTTCATTCGAGGTACTGTACTTTGGACCTGGGTTTGTGAATGGGTTGGTTGACTTGCCTCCGTAGAGCCCCGCCTGGCATATCGGTCCGCGATTATCTTTTCCGGCTCATTGTCCATGCGACATTGTCCCCCCCTATACTCCTCTCGATGGTGTTCTATGTCGACAAGCTGTGTACCATGTACCCCGCATTCACAATCAGCAGCCTGACGGTACATCGGTTCCTCATTACGGCCGCCACCGTAGCTGCAAAAGGGCTTAGCGATAGTTTCTGGACAAATAGTCTATATGCGAAAGTAGGAGGAGTTAGTGTGAGAGAATTGGCGCTGCTGGAGCTCGAGTTCCTCAGGAGACTCGACTGGCGAATTGTCCCGAAACCGGAGACGCTTGTGGACTACTACAAGGGCCTGGTTGAGAGAGGCGAGGGCTATGTAATGGAACAGGAGCCTATTCTAGCTACTCCAAGTTCCTCTGCTCAAACTTCGCAGACGAATGACTCAACGAGCAATGCTAGCGAAGCCGCCAACTCACAACATGGAGCAAGATAAGAGCCAGTGTAAGCCTTAACCATTCATTGATCCTACCTTCAGTCCCCTTCCATTATCTCATTATCTGGTTTCGTGGTGTTAGTGCTGTACTGCTGTCCAAGCTCAATCTTCTCGCACTACGGCTTTATGGAGGATGTACCGTAGTATCAACCGCTTCAAAGTGCCGGGCCGCACCGTGGAGTTACGTCTCTGGTTTATCCGCATCAAAGTCGCAGATATGATGAGCTGGCGGTTCTGGCTCTAGCGAGCATGTGCTAGGCCGAGGGAACAGCTTTGGCACGGCTGATCCGGGCCAGGGACAGAGAGTTGCATTGGGTATGGGGCTGGAGGAAGCAGAGCGTGCGGTTTATGAGGACCATGATAGGCGTGCGTGGTGACTGCTTTATCACGGGCCGCGGCGAGCGGGAAACACCCGGTTGGTAGAGCGTGACGGCAATTGATAGCGGTGCAGGCGATCTATCTCGATGCAATACCTAGGTAGGGTTCTGTCGACGGGGCCCTGAAGCGATGCAGGATCGATGCTACTTTGGCTTACGGACAGCAAGCATCGCATGAGGCGCGCAGGCCGGGAGCATGGCACGGCCAAAGCTGGTCGCCAACGTTATTGGATAGTGGCTGGGGCGCTGGATCAGATACTTGAGCTGCTAAGGAATGTTAAATGGACCATGGCTACCGGCGTTGTCTGGAGTGATGCGTTGGCCGAATCATATTTGACATCTAGTCACCCCTGCTAGAACGTCGTGAGGTTGGAAAGTGAGGCTAGTTCTCCACATTCTTTGGCTATTCTTTGCGTCCTTCGAGAACAGTCGCCGTGAGCGCGAGCATGGAGCGCTGGGAGCAATCAGGGCGCCAGAGTAGAGATGGCTTGGTCGCTCATATGGGTGCGCCCTGCCCCTGGAGACAGACATCCAGCCCGGCTAGCGACGCTGAAACCGATACCTCTTCCCACAAAGCCTATTTACAACGCCCCCACAGGGCTTGACCATACTATAGTTAATTCACTTACGAAACTGTGCTCCGCAAGTCGTGTGCTTACCTGCGGAAAGCAGCCGCTGCTCCGACCAAGGCTCCGTTTGACACCAGACGGTAGACGCGTGTGCTGCGTCAAGAGACACAGACACGGCGGCTCCAGCGCAAGTATCATGAAAGTGAGTCGCGCTATTTCACCTGCTGCGCCATAGCCTGTCACGAGCACGCTCATCGCTACTCTCACTACAGACTTGTGAGCCTTTTGGCCGTGTTGCGCTCCACCCCCATGCCAGCGCAGAGAGCCCCTTTGTTGCTAACATGGCTGCCAGGAGCGCCAACCTGCGTAGCAACCGCGACGACCGTTATGCAAATGAAGAAGACATGAGGTCGGACATTGGCCGGTGGGAGCTCACCCCGCGACCCTTCGCCGCGAACTGGTCCCATCCTTCCCCAGAGGTACCCCCGTTTCTGCCTAGAGACGAGAGTCTGCGACTGACGGTTTGTTCCCCCGGACAGCTTCAGCTTGGACGACTGCCTCGGACGCGGACCACGCCTGTCGTCACTCGCGCGCCCGTCACCCGCCATGGCTCCTCGCAGTCGAACCCGCCACGTCCGTCGTCAAGCGGAGGCGAGAATGTCATGCTACCGTACCGCTCGTTCGCCCCGCCCCGGAGAGCGGAGTCGTACTCGCATCCCACGCCGCTCGAGGATTTCCGCAAGTCGAGACGCTGGCCACCGACTGGGTACAGGTCAAGCGACTGTCTGAGCTCACAAGATGCGGAGGACGTGATCTGCGCTGGGGCGTCTACCTTCAAGGGGTACGCGGACGAGATACCCAACGCGCCGGAGGGCTACAATCGCTTCTATGCCGTCATGGATTCGGAGCATCAGTGTAGGACCGACCGCGCAACCTTCCTAAAGGACTCGTACAAGGACATCTCTCTGAATATGACCGGGCCGTCTGACAGCCAATTTCCATGGCTATCGCTTGAGCAGCCTTGCATGGCGTATGCATTTGGTAAGAGTGCTGGAACCACCACGCTAAACTATTGGGTTGGCAAGTCTGGCAGCAGCAATCCCCCGACCAAATTTGCGGGTACTTCAAAACCACGCAAGTTGAAGCTCTTGCAGATATTGGACCGGCTGCAGCAGCTTGAGAACGGGCTTGAAGAAGAAGTCAGTCGAGCATCCTGCTTTGGGTAAAATTTGGCACAATGACCTAACATTTGGTGTTGCAGGACCCCGAAGAGCTATATCGTTACCTATACAGTACCCTGATTGAGGATCCGGGTAGGTTTAGTGACCACCCGCACTATGGCATGGAGCAGCAAATTGTTGATCTCATTACCGTCCTTACTCATCCAACATGGATAGACTTCTCCAACCCTAAAAACCAAGTCGTTGCCAAATTCTTTGACTCACCGGATCAACAGAAGAAGCATGAATTTTTCCATCAGTTACTCCTCTCGGTGGAACTTTATCTGCGCGTCCATTCTCGTGACCATACTGATAAGGCTAAGCGGAAGCTCATAAATCAGCTCCCCCCTACGATTGCCTGGAACATGGCAGTCGCACAGCGCTGGCTGGAAAATATGTCTATTACTAAGTCTCGTACATCTCACAACCAAAGCACCTTCAGCTTCGACCTGAAGAGTAAGCGCAGGCAGAAAGACGCTTTGAGAAAATTTGCCGAAGAATTGAAGTGGCCGAACATGGATGAGATTGATTATGTCCTGGATGAAAAAGACCCCAAGGAAAAGCCATTGGAGGATCGCTCCGCAGATGCCATGTCCTGGTTTTCCGGGATCATTCTGCCAGGGAAAACCTTTCCGTGGCTTATCATGAATAGCCTCATCGATTGCGATCGAGACACGGGCGACGCCCTTAAATACCTAACACATATGCAGCCTTCTGCAGGTTTCCAATACCGGGCCAACACATACTGGTCTTCTCAGTGCATAGTAGGAAAGGTTCTGGGCGCGGCTCGAGGCGTTACACAGGTCGCCGGTTGGGTTGGACCCTGCATCTACACCCCGGATCTTAAACGTACAGAATGCGTGCGAATCAGACAATTGGAATCTCCTGATCCTCAACTCACGCCCAGAGACGTGGAGCATATGGGCAAACGGACAAACCCCTTAGGACCTGAGGATACAAACTATCCCATTGACGACTATGAAGTACCAATACCGGATACGGATGAAGTAACTAATGATATCAGGATGGAGAAGCTTAGCTTTGTGCCGACAAGAGAGCAGCCCCCCTCCACTCGCAATGTGCCCGGAGCGCCACTCGTGTTTGATGCCGCGATTTCCTTTGCTTGCGGGGGCGAAAGTTGGCCAATGAGACTGAGGTACGATGTTGACTTTATTCAGGCTTTCCCCTGCCATCAAGGTCCTCACGGTAAGCTCCGACCTACAACGCCGTATTTGCGCTATCTCACTAACTTGATGAAGTATTGTTCTACGACTTTGACTATAGCGCGATTAGAATAGATGCCGGTCTCGTGGATATAGACGACTGGGGACTCCAATCTGGCCGAATATCTCGTCCGTCTTCGGTTCGCTCCTCGCCAACTTCAAAGAAATCAATGGCCCTCACAACGACAACAAAAGTCGAAGATGCTCATATGCAGGTTAAGAAAGTCCTTGCAATCGAGGCACTAGGTGTGAGTGACAACGAGGTTTTCGCTAGGGCTTGGTGTGCACATCATGGCCATAGCGCCATCGTTGCGAATATCAAAGATACTTGTATGGCGTGTGCAATCCGAGAAGCGTATGCGGCATGCATGTCAGTCGTCATACTCACCGAAGGGGGAAAAGAGACGGAAAAGGATCAAGGCGTTTACGGCTAATCCAGTGATTTCTAGCCGAGGAAACGTTTCCTATGTGATGAGCACCGAAAATACTTCATAGTTGGAGTATCGCTTGTGGGTTTATCAAAGCGGGTGGCATATGCGTCGTGCTGCATTGGATGGAGTACTTGGTTTGGAATACCCCTTCGCAGCGACATGCAGCATTCCCTTAGTTCGTACACAGTTGGATTCTCACTAGGCACTGAGGGATTCACCAATTCTTATTAGTTTATGAGGCGCCAGCTTTGAGCTAGTCTGGCGCTAGGACTGTGTGGACTCGTGCGACATGGTTGGGTGATTGGCCGGAACACGCCTAGGTAGGACAGGTTATGGGATCACGGCTAATGTATCTATGATCTATGAATGCACGATTTTATGGACCTAAGGTCAAATTGTCTCATTGCGTCGGCGGCATTGTACACGGCAAATTACATGGTATTGTGACATGTAGTATAGGCCACGCTCACGCTCACGCTCACCTATTTAATTATCTATTGGTAAAAGGAGAAACTAGCCACGCATATACGCTTAAGGAGAGCCTGAAATAGTGTCTTTTTTTCTCTCAATAGCTAAGTGAATACTTGGGTTTCGAACGTGAGGGGGCGATTGATGCCCTGTCACGTGCTGATTGCGGGTTTGACGCAGGGCGACAAGGATGTGATTTCATAGGAAGCCGTAGGTCGAATGGGTGCCTCACCTTTCAACTCACAACTTCACTCACCATTACGCCGCAACCCCGCACTCGCTCCTGGGTCCAAGGCGCAATTTTCTACATTATAATCTCCAATTCCTATCTCCTATCCCCGCCGTTGCGACGCCGTAGTCTCAGGCGCTTACTGAAGCTCCCCGCATACAACGAGCCTTGGCTCCGCCCACCTTCTGCGCAACAAAGTACGCTGTTTCCACAGCCAGCGCATTGGTGCAACCTTCCCGCATTCACATATATGCAGCCAGTTCTTCTTTGACCAGACCCCCAAAGTGCTCTCAAACCGCAAAAGCCACGCGCCGCCATGGGCCGGTCCTTCATCCCTCCAGCACTCATCGAGCTCTCGAACCCGTCGACGCCAGAAGCCCAGGTTAATGCGCTACGTAATCTAAAGAATGAGATCGTCGGGCATGACCAGCGCAAAGAACTGGCCGTGAGGCATGGTGTGGTGAAGCCGCTCGCAGGCATCCTGAGGACTGAGGCTAGGAAAGACGGAAAGAGAAGGCGGGGCGCCATGAACGGAAATAGCGGCGCGGGGAGGGATGGAGATAAGGAAATAGAATGGAACACAGAGGACGAATTGCGGTTTCAGGCGACGCTCGTCGTGGGGAGTCTTGTCAATGGTGAGCATGTCCGAGAGCATGTGCTTTTGCGAGAAGATTCATGAAGACGCTGAAAGGCTAACGCACTTTGCCCCAAGGCGGCCCCGCTTTCGTGGCTCCTCTACTTGCAGGATCTGTCCTCCCTCCGCTAATAGAAGTTCTGTCTCTAGCAGAGACTCCTCCAAAGCTCATCGTAGCCACCCTACGGACCCTCAATCAGATCGCCGATGCAATCGCCCACGAAAAGCCATGGACAGATTCCTCAGATGGCCCGCTACAGTCGTCTCTGACTAGCATAGTTACGGAGCACCTATACACTAGACCGGTTATGGAAAGCTTTTCAAAGATTCTCTCTCAAGCGCCGGGTTCGACGACAGTTCAACAACAGATATCGTTGGTCATAAAGCTAATAACGAAGACTTGTGGAGAAGATAAGCAAAGGAATCTTCTGGTGGAAGTGGGAATACTCGATTCCCTCTCAACAAAACTCGCGGCAATTGCTTCTGTGGATGCGCTGTCACTAAAGATGGAAGCGAAGGCTTCCTCGCGTGACGAACTACCCCTCAAGTATCTGCACGATGTTTTAGAGGGCATCTGTGTCATCATCCAGGATTCATACTATTATACAGCTCGGTTCTTTTACTCCGCGGCCATACAACAACTTTTTGGTTCATCAAAGGACAATAGTTCAAGCTCATACGATGCATATCAGTCTTCTCAGACATCCTGGGATAGATTAATACCCCGACTACAGACGATTCAAAGCAAACCGGATGCCTATATGAAGTCGTGGCCGCCTCTTGGTTCATATAACTTAGCAGGCGCTAGTGATAGCTATACTCGGCTTCCAAGCATGGAGTCGGTACCAACAAGTCGGACTGTCGTAACGGATGAATCTGAGCATCCCCTCTACATATGGCTTATGTTTGTTGCGCGCCGTGGAGAGGGTAAAGAGCGCTTATCTGCATGCTGGCTTCTAGCGCTACTGAAAAAGTTTAGCGAGAAGTGGTCTCTTAACGATCCATCCAAGACGACCCGGGAAAGACACTTTTCGTATCTGGTTGTTCCTCTAGTTGTAAAGATGATTGAGGAGGCGAACCCAACATCCGAACAATCGAAGAAACGGAGCTCTCTCAGTCCTGAAGCCAGGGAAGAGCATATGTTCATATTGGAGCAGTCGCCGCGTGTCCTCGGGGAGCTTATTGCCGGCAATAAGGCTTTGCAGAATGCAGCCGCTGATGCGAGAATTCTCCCTGTGCTCGTGCAGATATTGAAAAAGTCATTCGATCCTGTTGTGACGTCCTCAAAGCCTCTATGGTCACCTAGACCGGCGTCGCCGCAGATACGAGATCCAATGATTAATCCAGCATCGTCAACATTGGGGAGATCCGGCCTTAGTTCTGAGGTCCTGCACACATTTAGGTATAGAGAAGGTGTTTTGCTAGCGCTGGCGGCTATTGCCGACAGTCAAGATGGATTAAGGAAAATGGTTATTGAGACCGGCGCCGCAACATATATCATAGACTCTCTCATTCCTTACTCCGAAGCGCTTAGCGATCCATTGTCTTCGACGCAAAATCCCGGATCTACAACGCCTAAAGATGGTAACCCGGTCGCAGTTCTCGTTGCCGCCTGCAATGTGACACGTTCTCTATCAAGGTCGATTAGTGTGTTGAGAACTAGCTTGATTGACAATGGTATCGCAAAGCCTTCGTTCGATCTTCTGACGCACCCAAACGTCAAAGTACAGATTGCTGCAACAGATGTCATCACTAACCTGGTCCTGGAGGTATCTCCGATGCGTCCCGTAAGTTTTTCTGTGTTCTGTCGAATAGCCCTTGACGAAAGGTTACATGAAACTAATATTTCTATCTAGGAGATCATTGAGGCTGGAGCACTAAAGACCCTGTGCGAGCATTGTCGGTCTGCCAACTTTGATCTCCGCTGTGGCAGCCTTTGGGCTCTGAAACACCTTGTCCTGGGTCTTCCAATCGCAATGAAGATCCAATGTCTTAATGAACTAGGCGTGGGTTATCTGGTGCAGACTCTAAATGGTGAGCCATCAAAGAGTGCTGTTTCATCCCCAATCAGTATGGGTGCCCCGAATGCTACTGGTGAACAGGTTGATATTCTCAACACGGTTGATGAGCCTCACATGGACGTGGATGACGAAGCATCATCCGAAGACGAAGATCCGATGACTGACAGTATTCCTTCAATGCGCCGTCATCAGCGTCAGGGATCCCGTTACACTAGCGCAAGTAATGTCAAAGAGCGTCTCCAACAGATCAAAAGCGATGAGCACGACCCACGCATAAATGCTGAGCGTGACGATATACGTATCCAAGAACAAGCCCTCGATTTCATCCGCAACTTTATTACCGAAGACCGCCTCTCGGGTGATACGATAGACCACATCCTAACATGCTTCGGCCATACCCGTTTCTTCGAGCTCATGTCTGCCAAATTACGTCCCAAGGGCGCATTCACATCCCCTGGAGGCCCCTCATACTGGAGCAACAATAATACCACTTCGACGCCCCGCAGCAGCTTCGCAACAACCACCAACCCCTCCCTATCCCAGAGTAACGTAAACTGGGCAGCGTACCCGGCCCACGAACTCATAATGGGAACCCTCTACATCCTCGTCCACGTTGCAAACGGCCGCCCCCAACACCGCTCCCTCCTCATTGCCCAAACCCAACTCATGAACCACATTCTGCCCCTCCTCTCCCATCCAAACCGCAACGTGCGTCTTCCCTGCGCATGGTTCATCTGCAACCTCGCCTGGGTCGAGGACGCGAACGACATGACCGCTTCCCGCGAACGCGCCATCTCGCTCCGGCAACTGGGCTTTGAAGAAGGCGCCAGGCGACTTGGTCAAGACGCCGATCTGGATATCAGAGAGCGCGCCAAGACGGCCATCGAGCAGCTGGAGAACTTGATGAAGGACGGCAGCGGATACGGAAGCCCGCGAGTCGGTGGCGGGTTGATAGGGGATGGCGGCGTTAGTGCGCTAGGACGTGTGGGGAGTGGGTTGGGTGGTCTGCATTCGCATCGCTCATGGAGGGATGGTAATTTGTAGTGTTCTTTGTTCATATCATGGCAGCGTTGATGCAGAGATTTGTTTTGTTTTCGTATTTAAGATGGCGTGTCAGTGTTCCCTTGATTCACACTGTCCGTTCTCGCGATCGTGGATGAGTGGAGGCATGGATTGCTTGGAGGCGGCAGATTGGTTTGGCTTGATTTGATTGTACGATGGATGATGGGAGGAAAAGCAAGGCTGGGTATAAAAGATTGCTGCACTTCTGTTCAGTTCGTGTATAAATGAATGATAATGATTGAATAGTTATGATGATCAGGTTCAGTCATCATCTCTTGAGGACATCCAATTTTAAGATATTTGTTGATACCCATTCACATGATGTCACACACACATACACAATGAAGCTGCTTAAGAGCAAGGAGATCTCTTCTACTTCGGTTCGAGGACGAGCTAGGCAGAACAACAAGAAAACTTCTTAGCATGCAAGATGGAGATAAGATTACACAGGAAGCCATGTCCCCTTGAACGACTCGCCAGCTATATGCCCCCCATCCCAGATTTTAGGTATAAAGTTTTGTACAAGTGTCGGGAGACTACCAACGAGTGTTCTTGAAACACATAGCCGACTCTCACTAGTGCCCACCCACGGAACACACTCATGACTTCTCGAGTTCCGCAAGAATCTTCTCACCCTTAGCCCTAGCCGACTCAAAGTCACCGACCATGTAGAAAGCACCTGCATATTGTTAGCGACTAGTGTTATCAATGAATTGTAGAAAAGCCTACCTTCTGGCAGGTCATCACCCTCCCCATTCATGATAGCCTTGAATGACCTGATGGTATCCTTGATGTCGACCAGCTTACCCTCAATACCGGTGAAGACTTGAGCGACAGTGAAAGGTTGGCTCAAGAACCTCTGGAGCTTACGAGCACGCTCCACGGTCAACTTATCAGCTTCCGACAGCTCGTCCATACCCAAAATGGCAATGATATCCTGGAGCGACTTGTACTCCTGGAGCATCTGCTGAACGCGGGTAGCAGTCTGGTAGTGGTCGTCACCTACGATTCGGGGGTCCAACATACGAGACTTAGAGTCAAGAGGGTCGACGGCAGGGTAGATACCCAACTCGGAGATACCACGGGACAAGACAGTGGTGGCGTCCAAGTGAGCGAAGGTAGTGGCAGGGGCAGGATCCGTCAAGTCATCAGCGGGCACATAGACGGCCTGCACGGAAGTAATAGATCCCTTCTGGGTGGTAGTAATACGTTCTTGCATACCACCCATGTCGACGGCAAGGGTTGGCTGGTAACCGACGGCAGACGGGATACGACCAAGCAAGGCAGACACCTCGGAACCTGCCTGTGTGAATCGGAAAATGTTGTCAATGAAGAGCAACACGTCCTGACCCTCCTCGTCACGGAAGTATTCAGCGACAGTCAAACCAGTAAGGGCGACACGAGCACGAGCACCTGGGGGTTCATTCATCTGACCGAACACTAGGGACACCTTGGACTCGCCATCAAGCTGAATGACGGAAGTCTCTTGCATTTCGTGGTACAAGTCGTTACCCTCACGGGTTCGCTCACCGACACCGGTGAAGACGGAGAAACCACCGTGGGCCTTGGCGATGTTGTTCTGAGATATTGTTAGCCGAAGTCCAGGTTAAAGGCGTAATATTCATACAATGAGCTCCTGAATGAATACAGTCTTGCCAACACCGGCACCACCAAAGAGACCGATCTTCCCACCACGAGCATAAGGAGCCAACAGGTCGACGACCTTGATACCGGTGACCAAGATCTCAGCGGAAGTGGACTGCTCAATGAACTCTGGGGGGTCGGCATGAATAGGAGCGTACTTGGTGGCCTTGATGGGGCCACGCTCGTCAATTGGGTCTCCAGTGACATTCATGATACGACCGAGGGTTCCAGGGCCGACAGGGATCTTGATGGGGGCGCCAGTGTCGATGGCAGTCGAACCTCGGACGAGACCCTCTGTACCTACAGCCATCACCATCAGTACCATCCATCTCAAAGAGGGCTTCTTTTATCGACTCACCATCCATGGCAATGCACCTGACGACGTTCTCACCCAAATGTTGCTACAGTGCATTAGCTTGCTTGTTCCAGCTGTCCGATGCTTGGCGCTTCTTACAGCGACCTCTAAAACCAGCTTCTGGCCGCCATTGTCAGTCGTTAAGGCGTTGAGAATAGGCGGGAGCTGCTCTGTGTCGAATTTGACTATAATTGAATGTTAGTAGTAGTTCTTAAAATGCCATCTCCAATAGCTGGGCCGGAGCTACATAGCCGGGGAGGGTGGGAAAAGTTTTTCGCATACCATCGACAACGGCACCGATGACCTGATGGATCTTGCCATTCCTCGCGGCATCAGTGCTGGCGAATCGAGCAGCCAATGCCGGAGCGAAACTCTTCCTGATGGGCTGGAAGGCACGTTGTACCGTCGAAGGTCGCGCCAAAAAGGACGCCCGGAGCGACCGCTGGAAGCCGCTGTTTTTCATCGCGTTAGAGCTTGCCGCATCATCAATTGCACTCGTAGGAGCTATAGCTTACCTCTTGAGCATTGTGAGAGATGGAGAGATGGTAGTGGTCGGAGTGGAGAGGGAGTGTGAAGATGGAAAGCTCGAGAGTTTGGGTTGAGAGGAGATCGAAAAGGTCTCGGCGCTCGATGCTGAATCAGGTAAGCGCCGCCTCAAATCCCGCAGCTCTAGCAATGGAGGTCACTGCTACTCCCTATAGCTTTTTGCTTGCTTCGCGACATAAATTTGACACATTAGTACTATTAAAAACAGGTATAAGTTGTAATAGTAGAATTGGGAGTACCAGCAGCGTAGACCACGGCCAGGAAGGAAGAGTGGCGTTGAGTATCTCGACTACTGCCAAGCACCCCGAGGCAGCAACCATAGAGGTCACTGCATCTGACAGAGACATACAGTTCTTTGCCGGCCACACATTCAGCAGATATTTCTCTCACTTTTCATAACATCCCTTGCAAAATGGCTGGTGAGACGGCGAAATCTGTCCCTTACCGCTCCTTAATGGTGCAAGTCTTAGAGTTAAAAAGTTTTGTTAGTTGGGCTTCTTGTATTGTCTACTCGATGTAACTATAGCTGTGAAGTTCTCAGGAGGGTTCATCCAGTAAATGCCAATCTAGAATTGTCATACTCGGATGATACGTTATCAATTGTGGTCTTGGTAGGAAGCGGACGGCGTAAGAAGTAGTAGGTCACGGGAAAAATATCAATCTGATATTCAGCGCTATGGAATCTCTAAGTCTAATCTTAATCCACCAAGAAGATGTATGTCATCTTCAATCATCTGTGCCATATGGGCCAAGTTTCACGCTATTGGAGCGACGAAACTCAGTAAAATCAATTTAGAGCGTCTCTTCGAGAGCCATCACCTATCATCGGTTAGCAGGATCTTCAAAATCCCATGAATGGGCCAACTTACGATGGCAGTTCGGCTCGGGATGTAGACTTGCAAGAAGTTCTTCCTGTCATTCCATGCGAATGGCGTTGTGAAGAACCTCGTGCCCTCGTCGATGTTTCCGTGACCACCGAAATCCTTGCTATCTGTGCTAAGAACGATTCTATAAGTGCCCTCCTTCTCAACACCCACGCGATAGTCGGTGAAGCTGCTCTGAGGATGCCAATTGAAGATCCACAAGAGTCCTGCTCGCTCGAACACTATCACCTTATCACCTTCGTGCTTCAGGCTGACGTAGGCCTGGGGAGCATGTAACCAGCCGTACTTCTCCTCTGTCCATTGCATCTTGCTGTCAAATTCATTGAGGAACCGGTATCGAAGCAGCTCATCGTCGACGAGATTGAACTGGCGACGAGCGTAATGGAAGCTGTTGCCGTTTCCCTCGCGAGGGAAGTCGAGCCATTCCGGGTGGCCGAACTCGTTACCTTCAAAGTTCAGGTAGCCCTCACCACCAAGCCCATGGGTAATAAGTCGAATCATTTTGTGCATTGCAAGACCCCGGTCAATAACCGGCGTAAGCTCCGACAAAACTGACATATTGGTATACATTTCGGCGTCGCAGAGCCAAAATAGGAGTGTTTTATCTCCGACGAGTCTAGGGTGGGTTAGCGGTACCCAGATGTAGAATATTTCAACTTACGCTTGGTCGTGGCTCTCAGCGTAGGCAATAGTCTTCTCCCCATGGCGACGGTTTGTAAGGGTGAAGATGATATTACCCATATCCCAGTCAATATCCTGTTTTTCCTTCAACAACTTGATGTACATGTCAGGAATAGCCATTGCTAGCCTGTAATCGAACCCGATTCCGCCTAGCGAAAGAGAAACACACAAGCCGGGCATGCCAGACACATCCTCTGCAATAGTGATGACGTCGGGGTACAGCGTGTGTAGCATCTCATTAGCCAGCATGAGGTATACTACGCCTTCCTCATCGACAGCTGGTCCAAAGTACTCGTGGTAACCTCCGGAGAAACCCCTAAATTAATCAGCACATGACAGTCAGGGCGGCTGCAGAAAACTTACGTTCCAATGCCATGATGGATATAAAGCATGCTAGTCACCCCATCGAATCGGAAACCGTCAAACTGGTACTCATCCATCCAGAAGCGAAGATTGCTTAGCAAGAACCGCAACACTTCGTGGTGCCCGTAATTAAATAGTCGGCTATCCCAGAGGTCATGTCGACCTTTTCCTCCTTCGTGGAAGTATTGATGGTCACTGTTATCGAACATGTTCAGCCCATCGAGGACATTCTTGGAAGCGTGGCTGTGCACAACATCCAACAGGATGGTAATGCCCATCCCATGAGCGGTGTCAATGAGTTCCTTCAAATCGTCCGGCAGACCGTAGCGACTACTTGCGGCAAAGAAATTGTTAATCTGGTATCCGAAGCTAGCATAGTAGGCGTGCTCCATGATAGCCATCAGCTGGATGACATTGTATCCTAGATGCTTGATTCGGGGAAGGATGTTCTTGGTGAATTCTTTGTATGTCGCGACTTTGGGTTCGGGAGACGAGATTCCGACATGAGCCTCGTAGATCCTAGCACTCTGTGGCTTGGGAGGCTTCGGGTTCTTGAAGACGTACTTCTCCGGAGGATTCCAGAAGCGGGCATCATAAACGGGCGAGACACTAAGCTCCTGGGTGACTCGTGTGATCCATGCAGGTAGGCGCTCCTGCCGGGCGTGATCATTGGGCACGACCAAAGAAATCTAGACAAGATTTATCAGGGAATGGATGCTATGCCCACTGAGTAGGTGACCAACCTTGATTTTCGAATCATGGGGTATAGCTGGCTTGCCGTCCTTTCCTGGAACCGTCACCTCGAAGACACCAAACTCGTTCTTCGCCATAGGAGTCGCGTCCCTGTCCCAGTTGTTGAAGTCACCGATAAGGTAGGCGCGGAGGGCATTTGGAGCCCACTCTCGATATACGACGTCGCCGTTCTCCTTGACGTTGAAACCGAATTTCTCAAATCCCTTGGACAGCAGTCAGCGATGCCGATTCCTGTAGAGTCTATTGAACCTCCTTACTCGTGTGAACTTCTCCATGCCGCCCTCGGTCTCATCGATCTTCTTCAGCCATTCCTGGGTTTTTGCGTAGCGGCTGCGCAGGCCGTCGCTGAAGGGAGCGAGCCACGGGTCAAGCTTGACGATACCTATGGAAGAATAGATCAGCCAATTGCGTTCTTCCTGGATATATGGACAACGTACCCGTTCCATCATTAGGGACATCACCGGCTGGGTTCTCGGTGATGGTGTTCGCAGACGCGTCGTTGAGAGCCATGATGTGAGGAGGGATGGGGTGAGGCTGGGGCCCGCAGCGTGATGTGTGCTCTCAGGGGAGCGGATTGTTTCAGCAGAAGGGCGTAGCAGGCACAGAAGGAGCTCACGGCAGCTCACGAAGGCGTTATATAAGGAGCACGAGAGTTTCCATTGCGGGGTTCAGCCCAGTTGTTACAGGCTGGCAGATTCATTCTGGTTGAGATGCACCCCTGTCAGGCGTTCAACGTCATAGCGCCCGCTATCGACCGAAGGCCCATCGCGTGTGAGCCACGGGGCCGCGCCACCACAGCCATCGAAGATGCCGCGAGTCAGCGCGCCGCCGTTGCTGCTGCTACACTGTTGGCGCTTGTTCCAGAGGCAATTGCTTTGCTTGTGCGATTCAGTGTGTAGTAGCAGCAATAGGAGATGCTAATAGATGCAAAAGGTACTTGCAGGAGGCCCCCATTATGCAATCGCGCAGCCGGCGAACTGGGGGGCTGGCGTACGCTGGCCGCAGCTTCTTATCGGGCTCGGGAGCTGCCCCGCGGCGGCCCGCCAAGCAATGGAGATGCGGAGAGGCTCACGACACCTCCGTCCCTCTTGCACCACCCGCCCGAGTAGTCCCAGAAGCGTGCCTACGTCTCTCGGAGCTGTACCAGCGCTATGTGAGCAAGGCCAACAAGCCCGCTACACCAGTCTCGCCGGCCATGCACGCGCAGACTATTCTCATCACCGTTTCCCCGCAGGCGCGGGCTTCATATCTCGCGCTCGCCAGCATCGGGCGCCGCGCCTTCTCCACGGCTTCTTCGCAGCAATCCTCCGGCCAGTACCATCGCTCCGACTTCACCGGCCAGGGGTTCACTGGAATTTACGAGCCCGGTCAGCCGACCCGTGGCCCATTGGCAGACGCCAGCGTCGTCGGCGCCCCGCGCATAACGCCCAAAGCGCTGAAGCAGCATCTCGATCAGTTCGTCGTCGGCCAGGAGCGTGCCAAAAAGGTGCTCAGCGTAGCCATTTACAACCACTACCAGAGGATACAGGAGCTGCAAAGACAGGAAGATGAGCAGACCGAACTGGAGGCCCAGGCCCAGCGTCGGGAAATGGGCCATCGGCATCCCGTAGAAGGTAGATTTGGCATTTCTTCGTGATATCACTGTCCCCTTCCTTTCCATCCGACATTGCTAAATGAATCAGATGAATTTCCAGGCCAGCAGCCAACTATACGAGTCTATCCCCCATCCCCCCAGCCCCAAACCCCCTCTTCGCCACTTGAGACCCCACCACTACTAGATTACACTCCTCTTCAAATCGAGAAGTCCAATGTGCTGCTCCTCGGGCCATCAGGGGTAGGCAAGACGCTCATGGCTAAAACACTTGCGCGCGTGCTCGATGTGCCTTTCAGCATGTCTGATTGCACGCCCTTTACGCAGGCCGGTTATATAGGCGAGGACGCCGAAGTGTGTGTTCAACGTCTACTTGCCGCAGCTAATTATGATGTCTCAGCCGCCGAGCACGGCATCATTTGCCTAGATGAAATTGACAAGATTGCAACAGCCAAGGTGGCACACGGTAAAGACGTCAGCGGGGAAGGTGTGCAGCAAGCACTGTTGAAGATCATTGAGGGGACAACATTACAGATACAAGCGAAACCGGAAAGGGGAGGCAGCGGCAGGAGTCCAGGTAGCGTACCCGGAAATACAAGTGGTTTCCCTTCGAACAATCCACTAGATGGACCAAAAGGAGCTGGCGCGGGTCCTCCCATGCCGCCTGGCGGCAAGGGCGAGGTTTTCAATATCCGTACAGATAACATCCTATTTATCTGTACGGGCGCTTTCGTAGGTTTACATAAGATGATATTGGACCGGATATCCAAGGGAAGCATAGGGTTTGGCGCTCCAGTCAGAGCGTCAAACCCTGAATCCGGCATTCACGACACTACTTTGAAAGGTGAGGACGAGCTCTTCAAGAAACACCTGCCTTTCTTCGTTGCTCCAGAACAAGAGTCACCACCTAGTCCATTTGGTCTTAAAGAGACCAAATCTCAGCAACACAACTACAATACTCTTGACCTAGTAGAACCATCCGATTTACAGAAATACGGCATGATACCTGAACTAGTTGGCCGCATACCGATATCCTGCGCATTATCTGCCCTCGATGAGGAAGCCCTTGTTAGGGTGTTGACCGAGCCACGAAACAGCCTGCTCAGGCAGTACGAACAGCTCTTCCAACTCTCCAGCATCGAACTACGCTTCACAAGCAGTGCTCTACGGGCAGTCGCGAAGAGCGCAAGCAGCATGGGGACAGGGGCTCGAGGCCTTCGCACAGTCCTCGAACGCTTACTAGGGGAGTGCATGTTCGAGGCACCTGGTACGTTCTCATTATCCTCCCCCTTACTCACTTCTCGCTGAACTGTTTGCTAGGCTCCCATATCAAGCACGTGCTCATCACCCGAGATGTTGCCCAGCTCAAATCTGCCCCCCTGACGTTCCAGCGTGGACAGTCTCATAACTTCTATGCTACTCTTACGCAGGAGGAGGAGATTTGGGAAGATGAATTAAGGGGTAAGGAAAGCTTTGCGTCGGTTAATAGCTTTGAAGAATATCGGAAGCGTGGTTTGGTGGCCGGTGCAGGTGGTTTTATGTGAAAGCCTTGTGGGGAGGACTTTGTTGTTGTCAGCATAGCTTGGCTTCCGTAGATCCTAGATAAGACCCCAGTGCCGATCTAGAATTCGGCGGTTTGGTGTTGTATATACTTCATCCCATTGCTCGATGTCAGTTTGGATGTTATTGGATGTTATGAGGCATGATATAGAATATATACGATTACCGTCCGTCCTAGATCCCCAAATTGGCCACTTCGTCAGTAGCAATCTTCATTATTGGTCAAACATACAAACCACAATGCTCTGGCTATCCAAAGTATATGCGAGTACTCAGGACATCCTTCCAGACCACTCCGCATACTAGACACCCAAACCGATTAGCCCACTACCACACATATACATACATACTTCCCACCAAACACATCCCCTCCCCCCCACCCCCTCTCTCTCTCTTTTTTCCTAGCGCCAATAACCTCCGCCATATCTCCTCATCCCGCACCCGCTTCCCACAACCCTTCAGTGATATGAATATGAATGCATGCACGGCGCCCACGCAAGAATTGTATACCCATCCAATAAGCCGTTCGCAGCCGGCTTCCCTGATCCGGAAAAAGATCGTCGGCAGTGGCATCGTGCGGTCATGACCACGCTACTGCGAAATGGAAATGAGGAAGGAAGCGAAACGGAATGGGATAATATGAAAGGAATGAAAAAGGGAAAGAGGGGAGAGGAAGCGGTAGAAGAAGCGAAAAGGCTGAGTATCTGGGTCGCACCCTACTGGTGTAGAGCGTTCCCGATAAGGCGGCCAGCGCGCATGAAGGATGCAAGCGATGCAGGCAGGCGGATGGGGGTGGGGCTGGCGTGGGAATCTAATTCTGATGCTGGATGGGGCGCGATAGGGGAAACGAACATGCAGGCGGCCCGAGGATGTGAGCGACTGAGTGGTCGAGTCGTCAGCGCACGTTTCTTTAATATATGCAGTGGCGGGAGCGAATGGGTGCGAGGTTATTGGATAGAGTGATATGCACAACGCAGAGGTCATGGTGCAACTTGCCGATCTGCTGGCATGGAGACTGCGGCAGATTACAACATTCATCAGTGCGCAATTATCGATTCGCATGCCTGGAGGAACGAGTCGCAAGGAATTGCCGGTGCTATGGAGGACTACAAGGCGAGCGAGAGTCTTGCGTGGCCTTCTGCGGATATAGATGGGAGTATGAAAAAGCCGGCTTAAATGGAAGGGAACAAGTCAGCTAACCCAATCGTGGGTTCCACAGTCGTCATCCATAAAAGAGGAAGGCCTAACTGATATAAAAAAAACATCACACATGCAAGGAATCGGAGCGTTTGTCGGAATTGATTATTTATGTGAACGGAAATGAACGCAAGCTTTGAATGGTGGCATTAAAAAGATGTACGTATAAACCTCAGAGTAGCCCAACCCGCGCATTTTGAAGAGTAATAATTGCGATACGCAATAACAGAAGGATAAAGGCCTCGTCCCACAGTGGATAGCAAAGCCGAACCCAAGCCTCCTGCACCATCTGCGACCCTGCAGATTTGGAAAATACCGACCCATTGAGACCCAAACGCCGACCCTATGCAAACCCAAAAGCTCATCCACCGTCGATGTCATAAAATCATGTCATGGGAAATTACGTATTCCTCTGGCTTCACTGTTGATTATCGTCGTCGTCTACGTAGTAGAAGACGCACATCATTTTCTTTTTCGTTGGACCTTGTTCCCATGTTGGTGAAGCAGGCCGAGAGAGATTGAGGGGAGTGCTAACCGAGGAGGGAGGTGCAGATGCGAAGCCTTGATGCGGATATTGCATACCGGAGGAGAATTGGAAGTTGTCCATGGAGAGAGGACGCGGAAGGTATTGCGAGTCCGGCGTGACCTGGCTTGTCGGACTTAGCATCGGAGCCTCATATTGAGGTTGATGAGGTTGGTGAGTATGTGATCGAGAAAACGGTGGAGGTGCTGGTGCCGATGAGCTTGCAAACGGCTGCGGGTGTGCTGACTGCCGTGGTAGACCGGTCGGCGTAGTGGGATGGGAAAAGTTGTTTTCGAGAGGTGACCTAGGATTGTGGAAGCTCGACATTACTGGAGTTGGAGGTTGTGAGAAGCTGTTCATGGCGGTAGGTGGGAGAAATTGGCCCTCCACGGGATACTGGTAGATTGGGACAACATTAGGGTGAGGGTATTGTGGGTGGACGTATGAAGACATAGTGGTGGGAATGGTGAGCGGGCGTGGAAGGCCTTCTGGAGCTATTTCCTTGTTCTTGTGATCGTCCGTAATCTGGAATATCTCCGAGAGGTGTTGAGCGACCAAATTTCCAACCGAGTCCTTAAACGTGAAAATAACTCGATATCCGACAGGAGCCTTTTCCTCTTGATGCCGGCAATAGCAGGCTATTCGCATAGCAAATTCGACTTGTCTGGCGCGTGAAGAGAATGACTGATCGCTCGACTCAATCTCCTTCCACTTCTTGAATTCTTTCTCATTGATCATGATGATCCTGTCATCCTCGTACTTCCACCATTCGTCCTCGTCCTCGGCACGCTTCTTTTTGCGATCGTAGCGTTTCCGCTCGCGCTCTTTGCAGCCCTCGCAAATGAGCACTTCGCCGCCATTCTGGGGGTGCGCTGGGTCATCCTTCTCGAGGTCCGAAATCGCAACTCCTTGTGGTCGTCTGGGGGTCTGCTCTTCGCCCCTGGCACGCCTCATGGCGCGCTCATACCTTTCAGTCCCCTCCACCGCAGTGGCACAAATTAGAGACAAGTCCATGTAAAGAGATTCGCCTTTTGCCTCGGCTTCCTTCTTTTCCTCGGCGCTCGCCAGGAGTTTAGGTTTCGCCAGCGTCTTGCGCGGGAAATGCATGTGCTCATACTTGTCACCTACGGGATCCAAAATTAACTGCACCCTGATCTGCGTCTCGGCGCGCGTTTTGGTTTTGTCTGGAAACAAGTATACTTTGGCGGTTTCGGCTGACTGAGGAATGTGGATGACGTCTGGGGTGGCGAACAGCTTCCAATCATCGTCTTCCTGCGGTGAGGCATTAGCATTCCGCGGCGGGAGATTGGCGGCTGTTGCTGCTTCGGGAGAGCTTGTGCTTGTGCGGCTCTGGCCACGCACAAAATCACCTGGGGAGTTGTTGCTGCTAAATATCAAATCCTGGGCGGGCGAGGGTGTAGATGAAACTTGGGACGTCTCTCCGAAAACAGCGAAGTTGTCCATGGGCTCCAGCTTGACGACCGGGGACCATGGGTCTTGGAAGGACCTCAAATCCACGCCTGAGTCCCTGGATGGCCCATCAGTAGAAGCACTCGGATCGGGAGCATAGCTGCCAGGGTAATCGTAGTCAAGCCTGTTAAGATCAAAAAGGTCGTTCAAATCGTGCAGCTCGTGGAGGTCATTGGGATTCACGGTGTGGAGCTTCCTGTCGTTGGTGGACATGAGGAAGAGGCTGTCCATGTCGACGGAGCAGAGGCGAGGTGGGCCTGTCGGAACGGAGGACAGTCGCGGTGGTTGCGGTGGTAGTAGCGATCGGCGGGGGTTAGCGGCTCACGGGGAAGCGAGGATGAATCCGCGGCGGGAGAAAACGAGCGACTCGAAGGTGCAGGCCGAGCACACGGCGGCCTTTTCTGCCCGCGTGGAGGGGGGAAGCTGGAGGTCAGGGAGCCCAAGAGCGCAGGGCGACGAAAGGAAGGTTCAGACAATACAGCGAGCCAAGGTTTCGCCGGTGCGTGCTGGGGTCGCCGAACCAGCAGACCAGAGACAGCAGACCAGAGACTGAACCTCTCCGGCAGAGGGGCAGCGCGCTCAGGTGGTGGTCATCCGGCGATCGGGCAGCGGGGCGCTTCAGGGGTGCGAACGGCGGCGCGCGGTAGACAGCGAACAGTCAATTGCAGCGCGCTGGATGGCAATAGCACACCTGCGGACAGGAGTGAGGGTGAAGGCGCGGTTGGAAGGGAAAAAAAAGAAACAGAGAGCTCTGGGGGGGTGGCAGATGCAGTGCGCGCTGCCGCCCTGGTGAGGGCGAGGCCATGGCTGGTATTTCTCTTGCTAAGAGCGCACCCCACTCCGTCGCTCGCCGCCTCTAAGCAACGTCAGATCAGCCAAGGGGAGAGAACCCTGCGCGCCCGCGTACGAACACCGTCAGGCCTGGGGAGGGTACGCAGGCACGACTATGTACAGGTACTCTGGAGAACCTCCGCCGCCACTCTCCTCCAGCCCGCAAGACCAGCAGCGGAGGCGCGTCGCGGGCGGGCATCGAGCATCACAGCCGCTTGCCTGCCCGCGCCAACTACGAGCGCACTGCCCCGCTCTCCTGAGATGGGACGATGGGATGATTTTATCATTGCGGCTGTCGTCGCAGAGGCAGACGAACGTCTCTGGCTGCTGCTGCTACTTCCCCAGATGGAGACACATAGTCAGATATGTACCGTGCATGTACCTGGACAAGGCGGGCGGGTGGTGGGCGCGCGGCCCACGGCTAGCTGCAGGCGCGCTGCTCTGCTGCTTGGACAGTCTGCGCGGGCCTTTATCGCGCCTCTCGCACGCCTGCAACGGCGACACTGACAGGCGCGGGCGGAAAGATTCGGCTTCGCTGCTGTGTGACGGCCGCCGTTATTCTCTTCATCTAAACAGACGCATCCAAGCCCAAGGGGGGCGGCGTGCGGCGTATCGCTGGCCCTGCAAATCATGCTGCACGA
Source organism: Lojkania enalia (assembly GCA_010094045.1). NCBI lineage: Eukaryota > Fungi > Ascomycota > Dothideomycetes > Pleosporales > Lojkania > Lojkania enalia. Next base: position 94,494 of record ML986653.1, read on the forward strand.
TTGCGCCGATACCGACGCCAGCCTCTCTCTCCGCATCGCGCCGTTGCTTGAGCCCATGGCGGAGGCGCGTCCGTCAAACCGACGGCTCACCGTCCTACTCCAGTCCAGCTCGCGGCACGGCTTACATAGTTAGAACACATATGCCTCCTCGTCATCTCTCGCCTGCCGCAGGGCTGATGGAATGCAGCCCGTCGCGCCGCTGCAACTCTCCCACTCTCCCAGTCTCTCAGGCTTCCCGCTTTCGAACAGGTACGAGAAAGCCACGCCTGGCGCTGCAGCCCCGACGAGGGCCGACTGCAGACCCTATCTGAGAATGCCTGCCGCTCTGATAAAACTCTGCACCAGGCGAACCTCGACCACCTTCTTGCCTCGCATTTCGCTGAGTAACAGAAACTCGCCTGAGATCTGCTCCAGTGCCCGGCTGCCCTCAATCGAGCCCGACCCCAGGATGCCTTCCGCTAGCCTCTGCCCCCAGGTGGCGACAGCGGATAATGGATGCCACCATGACTCCCTCCACAGTTGCTGAAATCTTCGGCACGCCAGGCAACGCAGAGCCCGCCCTCGTCGCTCCGACTTTGCTCTTCCTCGGCCATTGGCTGCAATGTCAGCGCGCCGTCCTCCGCTCGAGGAAGTAGCCCGCCAATTGGGCCAGTCAGCTTCGCATCCTTTTTGTGTTGTGGTTATCTCAGCATGGTAAACACCCCATTGGCCTCCGATGAATCATAATTGCCGTTTGGGGTCAAACCCGGCCCGAGATGGCAACAGGATGCGCCCTTTGCTCGCCGTCCTCGCCCCCGTCATGGTAGTCTGACCTGATTCGTCCGGAAGTCAGGCATGCTGGTCTTGAATCGGACGACCTACAGTATCCGTGGGACTTGTATACATTAGAGAGCGACCATCTCTATCGGGCCAGTTGCTTCCAATCTGGCCTTGTCTTCTGGAGCATCAAGCTCGGCCGGCACCCTTACCTTTAGCATTGGTCTACACGCAATTCGCTGCCGAGTCCCCCTCAGGTAATTCAGCTAGCTAGGAACTTGCAGGCACTTCGTCGAGCTTCAGGTATAGAGGCACTCTGCCTCGCTGCCCCTCTTGTTGCGATCGCCGCGCCGGCCAGCTCAGTACTTCGCTAACATAGAAGCACGGCTCACGACAAGCAGACCTCAACCCTGGTCCATCATTGAAGCGTTTGCTGTAGAAGATCAGCAGGCATTCCTCGTTCTGGATTAAGCAATCTCATTTCTGTACAGCAGACTCGGAACGCTTCAACTACCGCCCCTCTGGCTTGGATATCAATACAATGTGGGTCTGTACACTACTATGAACCATTCTTCTTCCTCCCACTCCTACGAAATACGCAGGAAGCCTTGGGAGTTCTATTGTAACCCCATACCCAAGTCAACTATTTGGTGGGTAGCGTCGCTGTGCTTGTCTCAGTTTTGGCCCTAGAGGTCATGATAAGCAAGTAGGGACCCTAAAAAAGCGAACCACGGTCATTCCCTTGAACCCTTTCTCCTACCCACACACAAACGCTTCGCGGATTCTTTCTTTTCAGCTTTATGTCATGTATTTTCACACCTGTCACTGGATGACATAAACGGATGGCAGGTTAAGTCGAGTCCGGTCCCAGTGCTTTATCTTTGGTCATAAACGTCGTTGGAAACCATGGTTGTAAAAGACAGAGCCCCACTTGCTACTCGCATGGCCCCTCTCCGAACCGGTTACTCCATATATAGCTTCACGTCACGAGACCGCCTCTTTTAGTGATTCATTGGTATGTCGACGATTAGTAAGGTCCTACCCAAGGAGGCAACTCGCTATCGAACCTACTATCACATGCTACGGTATCGTTTGGTACACCAACCCCAGACACGTTTAGACAACATTTTAACATACCCCACCCCATGTTTCTCCTCCACACTATCAACTCCAACCAATTCCACCGAGTATGCTCAGGATCGGAATTTATATTTGGATCTCATGTAGGGACCTAGTCAGGCGGACCGCTCCGGCATAGCATGTCCAATGATTTTTTGGTTCGCAGGGCATGGTAAGGATAGAGCGATGCGTGTGATCGCTGAAAGAAGCCCATCGAAACCTCATTCCTTGGTACAAGGCTTTTTAGTCAAGAACGAAATTGCCAAGATTCACGCATCGAAGATCATGATTGCTTGGCGTATTGGATGTAGGTACGATGGGGATGACCATTTGCTGTCTCAATGGACTGATAACACAGATTGGTAATTGCAACAGAAGGTGAGGCGCATTTCCCGTCACTGCTTTTGCCGACGGCTTTGCCGGACAGCTCACGACCGGTTCGGGCCGCGCAGACCTCATTTCACAAGATCGTTCTGGCGGGACGCAGCAACACACAAGTGGGCGTCCTTACGTCTTCAGACTGGCTTGGGTTCTCAGATCTAAGATTAGGACATGACCATTTTTGGCGCTCAAAGGAGTTTGGTGGGTTGGACACTATCGATATCAACGAAGCTGGGTGAAAACCGTTGTCGTGGAGGAGAGGAAGATGATGCAGCCTCGCTAGCGCACAACGCCGAGGGGCAGCCAGATCTTCTGAGCGCTCTGGGACGCAGCTTCCCGGAATGAAGGTTACACGAAGTCTGCACACATACTGCTGCAGGAGTCGGTAGGACACGAACGGTGATTCCAGACCCCCGGGCAGCATTCGCTCCAAGGCGGAGAGGTCTGGGCCTGTGCGCCTATGTTTGAAGAAAACGTGACAGCCCCTGCAATTGAAACTCTGCTTAGTGCAAAGTCTCGATACTCTACACTGGCGTATTGAGATTTGATGAAGAGAAGATATGGCACCAGTCAGCGGGCTCAAGGAATCGAATTCTGTGCGTTTTCATACGTGGGCGACCTTTTTATGCCGGTCGATGCACGCCATACCAGCGAATCGACGCCTCCCCAGAAATTGCGCAACCAAGCGTAACACGAATGCACAAGGCTCGCGATGGTGGGCATCGTATAACAATCCCCTGCAACCTTGCGATTGATACTCGGTATGCTGGGCTATAATCCTCCCACCCACATGGGCCTCACGCTGCTTCCTTAGGATTCCCTACTCTAGTATCCCAGAACGAGAAACATAAATTCGCGTCGCGCCACAAACGATGATGTTTTGCATCGACAATCGCGATACGGCCCGCAGGCCATTGACGGAGATGATGAGGCCATTTTGAATCGCCATATCGCCATATTGCCATAGCGCCAACGGCGGTTGCTGATCCCAATCGAGGGGTAAAAGCTGCCTTCGGTAGCAAACAAACTCTTCCAATACTACTTGCAGAGGCGAAGGATGCAGCATACTGCAGTGCGTCGCCTCCAACGTCAGCACCCCTCATCCGCACCCCTCAGCTTGAAACAGTATCACTCTCGACGCTCTGACGCCGCTCTCCGTTTCCTCCGTCTTGACCCATCATTTGATTTGAACCATTTAATTTATCAGAGCTATAACAGCTACTCACGGTCTTATCAGACCCTAACAGCGCCGTTAACCAGCAGATGTGCAATAGCGTCGAGACAACATGTTGCCAATGAGCGCACAACTACACACATCACGTCAAATCCCCGCAGCACAGGTTCCCAAGCTACCATCATGTCTTCTCTACATAGCAATCGCTTAACCCTGTCCTCGGTGGTCTCTCGCCGTTTAACGGCCCCTACCCAATCCAGTCCGCCATCTTGGCTGCCCGACATACACGAAAACCCAATCGGCCATCATGGTAAACCGATCATATATGTAACATGCAAATACACGTTTCTCATGCCGTGATTCGAACCCTTATCGCAGTAGTCCTGCTTCCCCCCTCCCATCGCTATCTCGGGCCACCAGCCCTCCTTTTGCTTTATTCTCGAAGCAGCGAGATGCGGAGTGGAAGGCAAGCATAGCTAGCGCGTGATCGGAGCAACGTCTTGCAGTAGTTGTTTTGATGCACAACAGGACTAGAACATGGAGCTGCAGTAGCCGCAACGCCTTGTCTTACATACCACTTCCCCCCTACGATCCAGAACGCGTAGGACCGCTTCTTCATCTAAAACACTCTTCGAGATCACTCATCGACAAACAAATGGACATGGAACATATAATCCAAACGCACAGGAGAGAACCTGCTGAGCGAGACTATCCTGGAGGACATACTCATCTCCAAACCCCACACATACCCGACCTCTTCAACTTCCCATCATCTACAGTACATAAGCTAGTCGCTATAGTCCCATCCCGCCTCCCACTAGCCGCATATAAAGCCCGTCTCGCCACAATGGTTCGAGAACGGCCCTACACCTGCCCTCCCTCCCTAAGATCCTTAGCCCTGCGACTTCATTAACGAGGTGCCGTTAAGCTTTGTGCCAAGCGTACGCTATGAAACACCTATCCGTGTTCTTTTTTCCTTCTGTCTTATCCTACTCCTCTGCGTCGGAGAGGCGGAAAGGAGCTGGATTATGATTACTATAGTTGTGGGAGATTGTCTTGAGTTCTTTTATTTACTTATCTTTTGATTTTTTTTATTTTATTTTATTTTTTTTTTT